>VMDR010005661.1:0-50107 GCA_007922815.1 Macrotus californicus
ACCCAACAACAGCACACACATTTTTCTCAAGTGCATGTGGGATGTTTTCCAGGATATGCCATAGGTTAAGCCACAAATTTAGTCTTAATAGATTTTAAAAGATAGAAGTCATACAAAGTATCTTCTCTAACCACAACATAATGAAGTTCGAAATCAATAATAGAGTCAGTTCAGTGGATAATGTCTTTTGTTGTTTCTGTTGCAGTGACAGCTATCGTTCTAATTGTAAATCCAATGGTAATGTGCCTTTTTTCTCTGATTGGTTTTAAGGTTTGATCTTGACTTTGGTTTGCAGGAGTTGGCTGTTAAGTTCTAGGTGTGTGAGTCTTTATGGACGTATTCTGCCTGCGTTTCACTGGGATTCATGAATGTGTGCTTGACATCATTTCTCAATTTTGAGAAATTCTTGGCCTTTATCTTTTCAAGTACCCCCTCTTTTCCTGGGTCTGGATTTCATTTACAAGAGTTTTTGATTGTTGGACTATTTTTCTGTCATTCCCACTCACATGTGGGTACTGTGCATTCCCTGCCTGTGACTAAGTTGGACTCCTCTCCCACTCCCTGCTCTCCCCAGGGAGAGGTCAGTTCCTCCTCTCCTGCCAGGGGCTCCTCTCTTCCAGTGAGTCTTTGATAGGTTTCTAATAACTATGGATTTATAGCTTAATCAGCTTGTTTAGGTTGTCAGGTGAGACTAGTCTGCTGTGACTTTCTGCATTGTAACTGAAGTTAAATGTGTGATTTTATATAAACATATTTATTTGTAGAAGTTTGGAAAGTAATATGTTTTTAAATTTTTTATTTAGATAGGAATGTTCTACGAATAATACAAGTAATTTTTCCCTGACCATTTGAGAGTGAATTGCCAAAAAGATGTTTCATCCTCCAAGTATCAACAGACAAGCCAGGATATTAACGCGATTCATGGTGCTCAGATTCCACAGAGCTTCCCCGGGGTCCCCAGGTGTCCTTTAGTGAGAATCCAGCCCGAAATCAGGTCTTGCGTTTAGTTGTCATGTCTCTTCAGTCTTCTTTGACAGTTACACTCATTCATTTTCTAGAAGGTACCTCAGTTTTGGTCTATCAGATGTTTCCTCATGACTAGATGCAGGTTATGAATCTACTGCAGAAATAACATGGAAGTGATGTGGTGTTTTCCCCGTGGAAAACTACCACTTGGTGTCCAATTCTCATTGGTTCTATGGCTGAGGGGGTCACGTGTTCACTTGGACCTTAACTGAGGTAATGTTTTCAGATGTCTTTACTATAAAGTTAGCTTTTTCAATTTAGAAACCAAGGTCCGGGTGCTGAGTGTGCTCACTGTTCCTGGGGTGCTGCTGCTCCCTGACCCTCTCACTGGCCATGGGTAAGGAGTGCACAGGCACACATATGCACACACAGAATTATTTACATCTGCATTTATGTTTGTAGCCACCTATATATTTTAAAAATGATAAGTTCACACAGATACCATCAATTCTAGCCCAAGTCAGACTTCATAATCATTTTCTCTCTTTTAAAAAATGTATCACTCCCTTTTCTGTAAGTAGGAAACTCAGCTTCTGTTGGCCTCAATATAGTTTATATTTGACCCACTCCCTTCTAGGTAACCAGTCTCCTGATATCCTCACCCCTTCTCACCCCCATGGCACTCTTCATCTTCCTTGGGTCTGACAACCCATGCCAGGCCACCCCGTGTGGATGCTCCCTCACCCTGCTTGGGTTTCAACACCACATGCCAGACCAGGCCATTGTCCCCACCCCCCTCTGTCCAATGTGCTCAGGCTTGACTGGGCAAGATGCCCCACCCCACCTTCAGACCTCTGGTCAGGGGCTTTTCACTGCAGTGGGCAAGGTCACCTGGGCTCAGGTAAGTGGGAGCCAGCTGAGATGAGGGCCCAATGAACCTGAGCCTGACTTGGAAAGAGAGGCTTGGCAAAGGCAAAGACCCTGGGGTCACTCTGACGCCCAGGATCCCCAGAGAAGGTGGGAGGGGGCTTTGTGACACACACACCTTGCTGCAGACCACACATGGGAACTACACTGCTGGTGTTGCATTTGCAGGTAATGTTATCAGGTGTGATCCCTTCCTGTGGTTTCCCCATCACACAGCATTATTCTAAACAAAGACTGAAACACCCGATAAAGAACCCATTAAATCCTGTTTCTTCATCTGCTTTTATTTTATGTGACAGGCAGAACCTAATCTCGTGGGGACGGGCAGCCCTTTATCTTCCCAGCACAGGGAAAGGCCCCATCCTGGCAAAGGCTTTGAACTCCTGCGAGGAGTGAGCCAGCCCCAAGGAAGGTCTGCTAGCCAGAAATAATTGGCAAGGAAGGAACTAAGAGCTTATCTGGAGATGCCCCGGGCTCAAGGGGCTACCCAGGACAAGGCTGGGCTATGGTCAGCGAAGGGAAGGTGGTAGGGAGGTGGAGTGCAGAACCAACTCAGCTTTAGGACCAGGTGCTGGAGGGAAGTAGGATCAGGGTGCCGCCAGAGACCAGGTGAGCAGTTCCCTGCACTGACCAGGTCACCACCAGTTGTGAAAAGCACAGGGGACTGGTTGGGAGCATGAGGCACCCCATGCCCAGCATGCAGGCACGGGGGTCTGGTCTGTGCACCTTTGTATGGTCTGGCTGATGGGCAATATGTACCTGTGGGCACTCATTAGCTGAGGCCCACAGCCAGCACCCACTGCCCCCCAAAACAGCAGCAGGGGCATGGTGGCAGTCTATAGTGGCTCTTTGTGTAGGCCTCCTTCCTCATCGCCCTGTGGACCCTCGTGGCCCTTTTGTCCCTCATGGGTAAGCTCACCATGTTGGTTTGAGTGTTTGTACTGTGTTTGTAGAGCAAGCCTCTAGAAGCATCTGTGTGCTGTTTGGCCCACAGGGCCTTTCTGGTTTTGTTGCATGACTCCTTGTGCCTTGTAAATATTCTGCGAGTAAGCCCTGTTCTTCTGAGGGAGAATAGGCCTCCCAGGCCCCAGTGAGCAAATGATGAGCGCTGGTTGCTCACTGTCCCCCTCCTGTGCTCTGAGACTGTGACACCCTCTTGGACTCTCAGTCCTGTACCTACCCAGTGTGGTGAGGAGGAGGCTGAGGTGTGGAGATTTTGAGAGCCCCTTTGAGGTGGAATGGCCCATCTGAGTGCACACAGGCATCGTCCTGGCCAGTGCCACTGTCCGAGGGAGCCCTCGGCAGCAGTGGGTAGAGGGCCGCCTGCCTGGCTGCCGTGTGTCCAGGCACAAATGTGAGCAGAGAAGGCCATCCTCCCTCGCGCAGGACTCAGCTGACCCCTGGCAGCCCTTGATACATTTGTTCAGCTTTTTTCTATTGAATGTGAAAAGATTAATGTCATCCACAATTTTCACCAATTTTGGAGTCTGAATTTGCATTTATTCCTTATAAAACATGATGTAGCCTATTGATAAAATTGCACGGTGACCAGGCCACACAAGGCCGTCCAGGGTGCTGATAGCCTTTTCCTTTCTTGCGCTGGAGGAGAGGCTTGGAGACAGCCAGTCCATGCCTTGGAGGTGGACAAAGGAGGGGTACCTCGTGTGAGTTCCCAGCGGGGAGGGTCTGGTGGAGGGAGTTTGTCTTCTAAGATAAGAGGGATTCACAGCTAGTCTGTAGGCCAAGAGGGATCGTCCGACAGAGAGAGTGGAGGATGCTGGCCTGGGGCCTGAGCTGGGCTGGGCTGGGCTGGGCTGTGCCTGCACCTGCACCTGCAGGAGGCAGAGGGTAGGAGAAAGAAGGAAGCAGACAGTGAGAGGGCACAGGATTGATTTAAACACAGGAGCCTTTGCCAAGGAGGTACTATGGTGATGAAGTGGAAATGGAAGGAGTCCAGGGAAAAGCAAGGGTGTGACTGCACTAGGGGGTGGGCCCGCGGGGCCAGGACACTAAGAGGACAGGGAAGTATGAGGATCAGTGGCCTGGAGGTCCCTGTTGCTGGGTGGTCAAGGAATAGGAGGCTAGTAGTTGTGTTGAAGGGATGCAGAGATTGGCAGGACAAGGTCTAGGGTGTGGCTATGGGAGTGCAGGGCCTGGTTGGGGAGAAGACAGACCCCTGGAAGGGAGGGGCTCAAAAAGGAGTCTATGTGCATTTCAACAGTGACTTAATTCAGACAGGGGTGAAGTGAAGAGAGTAACATTGAGCCAGAAGCCAAGATCCTGGAGAAATGAGTTGGAAATGACCTGGCAAAGGCTGCTAGACAATGACTTGAGGTTTTTGGTGAAGAGAAGAAAGGGAGAATGGTCTGGAAGCGGTGGAAGGACTTTAGGAGTCAGGAGAGGAAGAGTGGGGTCAGTAGAGCCAGGTGGGTATGTGGTTTGTGAAATGAGGGTGGTCCAGGAGTCTGGCTCCTTATAGCAGGTGGAGGTGAAGGTAACAGACATGGTAGGGCTAGTCCTGGAGGATTCAGGGCAGAGACGATGAGGGGCTCTGAGTGAGGGAGAAGGGAAGGCAGTGTCCTCTGCACCGAGGACAGGTGGGTGCAGACAGTCCCAGGCAGCTCTTCTCCTGACACTGTACTGGGGGTAGAAGATCTAGGGGTGCCGATTTGGAATGACTGGATAGTTCTTGGGCATGCCTATAAGCACTTTAGACATCGGGACTGGAGCTACTGCCGTGAGGTTTGGATATTCAGACAATACGCATCTGGAGGAACTCGTGTGAACAAACCTCCACTTGTGTTGCTGCTGCTTTTCAGAGACTTCAAAGTGTCTCTTCAGCAGTTGTGTGAACTGTGTAGAGGTTCCTCTAATGATGCACAGAAAGGGCTTCGGGGATGTCACTTCCTAGGCCTCCCAAGGAGAGGCCCTCTTCCACCAGTTGTGTGCTGTCTCGGCCACAGCTGCAGCTGCAGGTATTGGTGGGCAGGTGTGTTGGGTGGGCGCCTAGCACATGCCCACAGTGGACGTCGCTTCTCTGCAGTGGGCCGTGTCCAGCAATGTTACTGAAGGTCTCCCTGCACTTGTCCCTGCCATAATGTGCAGGAGTTTTGCTGGGAAAACACGCACTCATGGGCTCATGAACTTTGGTAGATAATGCCTAACCCGTAGTAGTCTCTCAGATTCCTACCGGCGCTGGAGGAGTTTCCCATGCTTCATGTCCCCACAACTGGTATTTGTAGACCTTTGAATTTTAGACATTCTAGTGGTTCTCATTCCGGTGTTGTTTGCATTGTCCTCACAGTTGATGAACTTGGATTTCCTCTGTTGAGTCTACTCTTCACTTCCCTGTTCTAACTTTTGGTAGCTCTTTACATAACCTGGATGCCATAACCCTTTGCTACTTACATGGAGTCACGTATCTTCTCCAGCTCTGGCTTACCTTTTCCTCTCAAAATTATGTCTTTTGGCTGAGCTCTTATTTTAATGTAATCAAATTTATCTATGTTTTATGGTTAATGTAAATTGTCTCCTAGGTAAGAAATCTTTCCAAATCTCTCCTAGTTGTTTTTCATCTTCCATACAGACACTCACTTGTCCCAACGCCTTGTACTTACAAGGACCGTCCTTTCTCCTTTGGCCTGCAATGCACCTTTGTCACAAGTCAAGTGTCCATACACACTCTACCTGGGCTCTTCGTTCCCTTCCATTCAACCTCATGCCAGGACCCAGCTCCCTTAACTGCCATGGTTTTATTAGTCTGGACACGCAGGAGAGCACATCCCCCTGTGGTCTCAGCCTGCTGCAGCTGCTATAACAAATACCACAGGCTGGCCGCTTAAACAACAGAAACTTATTTTCTCACAGTTCTGGAGGCTAGGAGTCCAAGATGAGGGTGTCGGAAGGGTTGGATACATTTAATACAGAGAGACCTCCTAAAACTCAACAACAACCACCGAACATCCCAATTCGAAATGAGTAAAAGGCTTGACTGGATATTTCTCCAAAGAAAATATACAAATTTGCGATGGAAGCCCTTGAGCATGGTCAGTAAGGACATGAAAAGATTCTTAAAATCACTAGTCATTAGGGAAATGCCAATCAAAACTAAAGTGAGGTACCACCTCACAACCATTAGGAAGGCTTCTGTAAAACAAAAGAAAACACAAAATAGTGAGAATTATCAAGGATGTGGGAAAATTGGAATGTTTGTGCACTGTGGCGAGACATGTAAAACGGTGCAACTATTGTGGAAAACAGAATGGTGGTCCCCCCAAAAAATCTTTAAAAATTAGCATACGATCTTGCAATTCCACTTCTGGTATATCCTCGAAAGAATCGAAAGGGGGTCTCAAAGAGATATGTGTGCACCCCTGTTTGCGGCAGCATTCTTCACAACGGCCCACAGGTGGGAGTACCCAAGCGTCTGTCGACAGGTGAATGGATGAGCGAAATGTTCTGCGCACACAGTGAGTGTTATTCAGCCTAAAAAAGGAGGTTGTGACACATGCCACAACTTGGATAAAATCTTGAGGACTTTATGCTAAATGAAATAAACCAGTCACAAAAAGACCAACACTGGGAGATATCACTTACAGGAAGAACCTGGAGCAGTCAAATTCATAGAGACAGAAAGCGGATGGTGGTGGCCTTGGGGAGAGGGGGACAGGTTAGTGCTTAACGAGGCTGGGAGGTTTGGTCTGGGCAGGAGCAAGGAGTCCTGGAGGTGAACGGTGGTGGTGAGTGTGCTTGATGACGCTGAGCTATACATTTAAAAATGGTTGAGATAGGAAATTTTATGTTTCATATAGTTTACCACAGTAAAAAAAAGTTGTGGGAGAAATGTCAACAACGTTGAGTAGCCCTGGACGAAGCTATCCCAGCAATCTATCAACGTCACACCTGCGTGCTCGAGTCAATAGTAAGCCCTACACGCGTGTCTGTGGCGATCCCAGCCGAGTCCTTACCCCCCTGACCAGCAGTCAGGGAGCTCACATCTGCACCTGCCCAGGCTGGCCTGGCTGCTTCCTCCTGACCCCCTCAACTTGTCACCCTGCCCCTTATATTCTCGTTCTGGTGGTCACCACTGTCTCCTCCCACCTGGGGCTGTTCCCTCCACCCTAGGAACCCTCTGTGTTGTATGTGTGGCAAGACTGCTTTTGCTCGTCTGAAAACACCTCTATTTGCCCTCATTTTGAAGGAGACTTTGTGTGAGTACAGGACTGTAGGTTACAGGGTTTCTTTTCTTTTTCTGCTTTTAAAATGTCATTCAATTTTCTTCTGGCTTTCATAGGTTCGAGGTTAGGGAGACTTGCCATACCAGCCAGCAAGATTTCTTGTAAAATCACCCATTAAGATGGTGTTAAATGGGCTCAGAAAGAGACAAATAATAAAACTGGATTCTTCAAACAAAAACTTTGGATTACTTGTCTTTCTCATGTTGATTTACAAAAATTCTGTTTTTCTGGATACTAATCTTTTGTCAATGTCATGAATTGCAAATACCTTTTCCTAGTCAATATCTTGTTTCTTTTAAGGTGTGTTTTCTTGAGGAGTAGTTTTGAAAATCTGAAACTAATTCACTGTTAAACCCAACCCCAGGTCCACATGCTTCTTATTTAGTTCTTGTTTTAGCAAGCTTGTTGAATTTAGTCATTTGTTTGTAAGATAATTATAATCTCAAAAGTGTGGAAAACAGTGATCTCATCTGAGATAGGGCCAGCTTGTTGCTTATGGTAACCTCCGGCCCAGCTCTGTCCCAGACTAGGGGGTATCTCCCCACAGGAGCTTGGGGTCTTGTCTTTCCTTAATCGTTATCAGGGACAGAGAAGATCCTCCCAGGATAACATCATGTCCATCCCTTTTGAGAGGACTGCTCAGTCAGACAGTCCAGAGCTGTCTTTCCTTCCTTGCCTATAAAGTAGCACCTACCTCATTGAGTGTGATGAAGATGAGCTAATACAATGTGCTTAGAGTCTGCCTGGCATGCAATAACCTCCCTCGGGTGTTGACTGTCATTGTTGTTTTCCAAAGGGGCAGGCACACTGAGACCCTGAGCAATGTGGGTCATCAGGGCACAGTGTGTGGTCCGGGGCCGTGCAGGTGGTCGATGCAGTGTAGGTGATTGTGAGGTGTGGGGAGTCTGGGCAGTGTGGTCTATGAAGTATGATTAGACTGTGCAGTGCATGTCAGGGGTCTGGGTAGTGGGATGGTCTTTATAGTGTAAGTGATCTGGCCAGTATGAGAGGTCTGTGCGATGTGAGTGGTCCTGGAAGTGTGGGGGTCTGTACAGCTTGGGTGGTCTGTAGAGACTAGGTGGTCTGCGCAGAGGTGAGGCTGACCATAGAGACATCAAGCTCTGTCTCTTTCCTCTGGAGCCCCTGTGGAGCGTGGCTTGAACACCCTTGCGTGTGGTCTGGCTTCTCAGCCAGGCCACAAACATTGGGTGCTGTCCTGAAACCCACTGGTCCTCCCGGTGGGCCTTGACAGCTCTGACATGGGGAGACGTTGACTCACCAGCAGGTGGCAGGCCGTCACTTCCCTGCCAGGGCCTCGGGTGCAGAGGCCTCTGCCTTTGCTCTTCTCTTCTGCTTTCTAGTTCACAGCACAGGAACAACTTTACTGCCCCGGTCACTTCCATTTGTCTTGGGAATGTATGTGCTTGTTTTGCTTTTTCTCACAGACTTCTTACTTTTACTTAATCAGAATTAGGGTGAGAGACCAGAGTCCAGTGAGCGGAGCCGAGAGAACCCCGCCAGAGAAGTGTGGGAGGTGGAAGAGGTGGGTTCAGACTGAGTACGTTTCAAAGATGCCATTTAATGTCCTTTGTTGCATTTTGGCTGTTACTGGCTGTTGTGTTTTCATGGTCACTTTAGGGTTTATGATGCACACCTTAGTTTATCACACTCTACTTCCCAGGGGTGGCGTACCAGCTAAGACTTTCACAACAGGTGCTTGTTCGGCACACCTTACAAATTCCAGGCTACACTGCCAATTTGTTTACTGTCTCTCAGGGGTCACTGTCTAGGTAGCCTGATGTCCAGTGCCTCCAAAACCTTTGTTTCATTTATTGTTCCTGTTTTCATTTGTCTCAGTAAGGCAGCACGGCTGGTTCCACTTACTCCATCTTCGTTTCCAGCTAGACAGGGAAGTCAACCCACTGTTGACAATAACTCTTCATCTGTGTGCAAGTTGTGTGTGTTCACTGTAAAAAAAAAATGGAAGCCATAGAAAAGTAAAAGTTAAGAAAATAAAACGCATCTCAGGTCCTACTACCTAGCGCTAACTACACCTCCATCCACTTATTCTTCTGTGTGTATGCATAGACGATGACCAGTGGGCATGTCTCAGAAACTCCTGGAGCAGGAGATGCCAAGGGACACCTGTGCTTCAAGATTTGATATGACAGCTGGACAAGTCAGTAAGCACAGCAAGACTGTAGCCATGTTTATGTACACATTTTCACGTGCTGGGCTCACAGGCTTGACCGTTTCAGCCAGCAGAGTTTCAGGAGAGTGATGGATACCAGACTGATGTAAAAACAGAGAGGGATGGGGAGTAACAGCCTGGAGGCAGCCCTGAGCTCATGGAAGGCTGGGGTTGCACACCATGGCACCGCAGGCCTGTGGAAAAAGGATTCTTCCACCGAGATTGTGTGATGTCCCTTTAGGCATTTGGAAACACAAGGATGGGACCACAGTCATGCCTTCTACCAGTCCAAGGGTGTGGAAATGAATGAATTGGCTATAATCAAGAGATTGCCACCCTGGCTGGGTGGCTTACTTGGTTGGAGCATCGTCCCATACACCAAAACATTGTGGGTTCAGTTCTAGTCTGCCTCTCTCTCTCTCTCTCTCTGCCTCCCATGTACCCCTTCCTCTCTTGCTGAAAGCAATAAACATGTCCTTGAGTAAGGATTTAAAAAGAGAGAGACAGAGAGATTGCCAGGACAACCTTCTTTTTTCTGTCTTTGCTTGCAAGGCCCCCCCTCAGGTCTTACCACAGGGTCACTTGCTCCAGGGAGCCCCCACCCCGGGGCCCTTTGAGGCCCACAGGGGCTCCTACATCCCCGGCAGACCCTGCTCTAAGCTGAAATGTCTCTGGCGCACTTTGAGAGCGGGAACCTAGTTTATCCACCTCAAAAGCAGGAGCCTGGCCCTTGTCAACCCTTGGCCAGCCCCCTTGCAGGGTCTCCCTTTTGCTGTTGGTGAGAAGTTGTCTTAATGTAGATAGCAGATGGACCCCTTAAGACAAAGTGACAGGTCCCATGGCCCCCAAAGCTGTTCAGTGTGGCCTCAGTGATTTTAGGGTCTGTTTACTGGTTCACTGTCATTAGACTTGAACTCACCAGGACTATCAGAGTCCTCATTGTAACAGGGTGTCTTGTATAAACTGCACCCAATCCAAAGACAAGACAATCGTGTGGCAGTATTAACATTACCATAAGATGGATATTTGTTCATCGGAATAAATGGAAAACTATTTATTACATGCTTACCACTAACAAACCCTGGTGCCTACAGGTTACTTGGTTGGGATGTCCCTGTGGTTCAGGTCTCGGTAGGAAGCCTAGTACTACGAAAGCTGAGGGACACTTGGCTCCTCGTGCAGGTGTGGGCAGAGTGAGGTTTCTCCACCTGGTGCCTGAGCCTCAGGTGAGTTTGGATTCACCTGGCCTAGCAGCAACACACGTGCCAGACTGTACTCGCCGACAGGCCAGCAGCAGGAGCATCATCCTGACTTAAACACTGGTGGGCCGGGCTGCCCCGGGCCCAGTCCCTGTGGGCCAGTGGAGGCAATGCTACTGGCCCCACTGCACTGCACATGCCTTACATGGTTTTCATCCCTACCCCACCCCAAAGCTGCACCCAGCTGGGACCCCAGGACAGGCCAGCCTGCCAATGAGGGTCTTGGATCACTGCCTACCTTGTCAGACCCATTCCCAGACAGACTTCTTCAGCAAGCCACTGATTGCCTTATAGCCAGTGTCTGATTTCAGACTCTATGGGCTGAGCTTAACCTCTAGGCTGCAGATACCCAGTGGCTGAACCCCAGACTTGCCCCCTTCCTTGTGCTGGATTTGAGCAGCCTTGATCCTGGGCCCCTTGCTCTGGTACCCAGAGTAAGAGTCTGACCCCCTCCTGGCCCCTAGGGCTGTGTGAGCTGCTGGCCAGTGCTGTCCAGCCGCTGCTTTGTGGTATTGTGGCTGAGGCTGGGGAAACTGAGGCCACTGGGCAGTGCAGACGACACAGAGGGGCTGCTGCTTCTGTCATTTCAGTGACTCTAATATCTTGTCTGTGAAATCCTCAAAACTCCATTTGCAGGTACAGCTTCCCTACCCTAGCTTGGTGAGTCCAGGGCCTGGGGCAGGGGTCATGGGCAGCAGTGGGTCATGGCTGACCTTGCTCCCTCCCAGGCTGCTCACTTGTCCATGTCTGCTGAGACCTTCCTGGCTTCTTGGAGGTCCCCAGAGCATCCCTCCACCTCTGGGCCCCATGCTTATTCTTCCCTGGGTGCTCTAAGTGTACCTTCAGGTGATCCCTCATCCCTCCAGGATGGACCCATGAGTTTTAAACTCCAGCAGGCAGGAGGGAGTGGCAGGTGGACACCATATTCCTGACCATCTGGGAGGTTCCAGGGCCAGCACTAAGCGACAGAGACAGGGTTCCTGCCGCCTTGCTATCAGGAAGCAGGAAGTCAGCACGGCGGGTCTGAGTGGCAGGAGTCATCTGATGGCGCAAAGTCCAAACCTGCAACCCTGTGAGCTTTATTGACAGGAGGGGCCATCTTCTGGGCTCCCTTACCCCTATTCTAAAAATGATATTGGCACCAAGTATGTGTGTCCCCATCCACAGAAAGGCCTTTCAGGGTACAAGGACATCTGTGCTCAACCTCCAGTAAGGCAAAGGGCAGAGGACATGGAAGACCAGGAGAGTCCAAGCCGGGCCCCAGGGTTGGGGCTGGCACTGGGGCTGCAGCTGGGCAGGCTAGCCCATCGCCGGGCCCTGCAACTACACACATGTGAACAAGGCCCCCAGCACAGACCAAGGCTCCCAATGTCAGTGCTGGGGCCACAGAATGATGGGCATGCACAGGTGGACTTCCCCCCATAAGTCCCTGGCAACTGTTCCAGGCCTTGTCCAGAACAGACAAAGTGACTTTTCTCCACCTCCTTCCCAGAACCTTCCCAAAGCTGCTAGCGGCAGCAGAGGCTGAGCCTGCTGAGAACTGGAGGAGCACACGGTGGGGATGAGGAAACACCCTTGACTTGTACCTCTCAGGGCCCAGGGCTTGTTACCAGAAAGGGACCCACCCAGAGCAGGCCTGCCTCAGGCTGGGCTGTGGTATGTGGCTTCTTGACTTTGTGCAGGAAAGATTTGACAGCGTGAGTCTAGGTGATTTTGAGAGGATGTTTATTAAGCTGGGGTGAGTGAGACAAAGGAAGGCTTGGGATAGAAGAAGCAACAGGAGAGCCTAGGTGGGGCTGCTTTGCCTCACTAAGAAGTCAGAGAAAAGGAGGCCTTGGGGACAGGTTCAGGGGGTTAGCCTGGGATGACCGGCTGCTGCCCACTGCTCCCTGGTTGCAGGTCTCACGGGGACCCTTAGAGTTAGATGAATGGCTGTGGGGCAAGAAGGGGGAAGAAGAAGGGAAGGGGAAAGGAACAGATGTGCTCCTGGGACAGAGAATGCATGCTGGATCCTCTTCTCGAGGGTTTTAAAGGCTGGGGGTTTAGGGGAGGTCTTAGGGAAGGGTCTCAGCTTTCTGCTGATGCATCAAAATGAAATTTATTCCCTTAACTTCATCTGTCCTTGGGTGTGGTTGGCACAAATTGTACTAATTGGATTTCTGCTATCTCCCAGGACCATTGTCCCCACTTAGGTCAGGAGGGAGGAAGTTCTGGGGCCCAGCCCTCAACGGTGCCTCCTCAGAACCCAGCCTTCCCCTCTTCGGCCTGGCTCCACTGCATGAACTCGGCTCTGGGCCCGTGGAAGTCATTTGGTGCCTGATGCCCACATCTGACATGACCTGGACCACCCCCACTGTCACACCCCCAGGGACAGTTCTAGTCAGTGGGGAAGATGAAGTTACCTTGACTGATGGCTGTCATCGGTGGGCCCAGAGGTTGGGCCCACCACCCTGAGATCGCCCACAGCAGGCCGAGTCATCCATCGATGACGTCTGACCTCCAGGCTCTGTCCGCTCATGTGTCCAGCCAAACATCAGTTCAGCAATGCCAAGCAGGAAGAAGTTTCTCTACAGCCAAGTTTGAGTGGAAGAGTCTCCATGTTGTGAGTCCTTAGCAGGTCACCTACTCACCCCCAGGATCGAGTGATACCTCCTCGGTCATGACTGACTAAAGGGTGTGCCACTGACAGTTAAGCTCTGGGGGCCTCTAGGGGACACGGGCTCCTCTTGGAAAGAAGCCCTGTGTATGCCCCTCTGATGGGTTTGGAAAGTTTAGCACCAAAGAACCTTCAGGATACATGCTGATACTCTGCCCTGGATGCAGACAGCAGGAGAAGGCCACGGTGAGCTGATTGGCAGGCACAGGGCACCTGGGTCCCCATCCAGCTCTGCCCACCATTAACAGGCCCCTCAGTGACAGGTAGCTTTTCTGGGTGGTCAAGGGCGGCCTAATTTACCATTTTGGTTTTGTTTTCACCAGACTCACATGACAGTCTGGATGAGCCCAGGGAACAGGAAGTGGTGGGGCGTGGGTGGCCTGGGCCATCTTGAGTCTTGCTGGGGAACAGCCCTGATTTTTCCCAGAGACCTGCAATGGCTCTTCACCAGCAATGATGAGGAAGCAAGCCAAGGTAACCTTGTCTCCTGTCCCCAGGCAGGGGGATGCTACACATGGTCACCTCCTGCTCACTTTCCAGGGGGCGGGTCTGCCAAGCTGACAACCCCCGGTATCTAATTGTTCCAGCTGCAGGCACCACCCACTCCCTCCCTCTCCCCCAACAATCACACAGCACATGAAAATGAAACAAGGTGAGGAACTGGAAGGCACAGGGACCTGGCCTGTTCCACTGCTCAAGGGCCAGAGCCTGGAGCTTGCACTTGACCAGCGTGTTTACTTCCCTGAACTGACTCTTCACCTTCCAAAGAGCGAGGCTGGCTAAAGATGATTTGATCGTAAAACGATTTTCAGATCCTTGGTGTCTGCAGCAAAAGTCCTGCCATCAGAAGCCATCATAGTGAGACAATCCTGTTCTTTGACCAGCTCCTGTCACAGCTGCTTTTCCTTTCTGTTCAAACGACAGGACAGCGTCCAGCTTCACTAACTGCACCTGGCAGTTAATCTTTTCCCTTTTGCTGACTAGGGTGTCATAAATCACACGAGGTTTATGACTGAACGTGCAGAAAGAAGAGACTCTGGGTCTCCTCTGAGCTGACTGTGACTCATGTCCAGGTGGGCAACATTCTTGGGAGTGGCCTGTGTCAGCTGCCATCCCAGACCCTCCATCCCACACTCCCTACTCACCCCAGGAGCCCCATAAGACTTGTTTTTCCTGCTCAGGGTCCACAGCATGGCCCTGCTGAGGTCCTTGGCTCACCTCAATCTCTAACCACACTTACTCTGATGTCTGAAGGTGATAAGGACCTGAGGAATACCCACAGAGAAGGACATAAGCCCAGAGCAAAGTCTCCCACCAGGACCCAGAGCTAGTGTGTGTCCAGCTGAGATGCTCACTCAGGCTGCTCTTATACCTTCCCGAGGCCCCTGCTTCCCCCTTGCTGTCCAGTGCCCCATGAAGACCATCTTTGCAGAGACAGAGAAGGCATAATCTGCCCTGGGCTATCTGAGCAGTTGGCCCTGGGTGTCTTACCAAGCAAGAGTGAAGCAGCCCAGAGTATGTCTCCTCTACAACTTTAAGACAAAAGAAATGAAGCAAGGCCTGTTTTCAGCACTGCACTTGACTAGCAGCGTGCAACCCACCCTTGGCCATTTGGGACGGAAGGGCATTGTGCCTTCCTAGTGTGGCCGAGGCACGAGGTGACTCTGGTCTGGAGTGCAGTCCAATCATTCCTGCCTATCCCTGAGAAACCGTGTCCCATGGAGCTCCGAGTCAGTCAGCAGGGAGAGAATCTGCACCAGTGGAAGGGAGAGCACATGCTGTGCCCAGCAGTGGGGGCCATGGTGTGGTGGCGGGGAAACCACTCAGCCCCTGGCACAGGTCAGGGCTAAGGGAGTAAGGGGTGAGCACAGGCTTTGGAGGGAGGGCAGGTCCCACAGAGGCAGGAAGTGGGGGAAAATGGGGATGTAGGGACCAGGTGGGGGAGGCATCAACAGGGGGCTGACACCTCCCTGCCTTTTAAAAGGATCTCTTGGCCTCTGGCCAGGTAGCTCAGTTGGTTACAGCATCATTCTGATACACCATGGTTTCGGGTTCAATCTCAGTCACGGCATATAAAGGAATCGATCAATGAATGCATAAATAAGTGGAACAACAAATTGATATTTCTCTCCCTCTCTCTCTAAGATCAATGACTAAAAATTTTTAAAAATAAAAATATAAAAAAATAAAAGAATCTCTTGGCCTGCTGCAGGGGCCAAGGGCCTAGGTCCACCAGGGAGGTGGCCAGCAAGCAGAGCAGCCAAGTGCCATGTCCTGTGTGCCTTCCTCCCATGGCTGTGCTCTCAGGTGGCCCGATGCCCATCACCAAGTCCTGCTTCTCCTTGGGGATTAACTAAACTCCACGGTTCCTTCTAGATATTTTTTGTTGTCTTTCCCTATTTTTCTTAAGACTATTTTTCTGAAGCACTTTTAGGTTCACAGCAAAGTTGAAAGGAAGGTACAGGAATTTCCCTGGCATCCTCTGCCTCCCCCGCGAATACACATGGCCCTTCTCACTATCAGCAGCCCCTACCACATAACACATTTGTGATAACTGCTGTGCACACATCGACACATCACCACCCAGAGCTCATAGTTCACATTAGGGTCACTCTTGGTGTTGTGCGTTCTGTGGGTTTGGACAAATGTAAAATGATGCATATCCATCATTACAGTGTCATATACAGTTTCATTGCCCTAAAAACCCATTGTGATCTGTTATTAATTCCTCCCAGCCCCAAGCCCTGATAACCACGATCTTTTACTGTCCCCATAGTTTTGTCTTTTCCAGAATGTCATAGAGCCTGAATCATGCAGTGTGTCACCTTTTCAGATTGGCTTCTTTCTCTTAGTGATACGCATTTAAGTTCCTCTGTGTCTTTCCATGGCCTCAGAGCTCATGTATTTTAGCTGAATAGTATTCCGCTGTCTGGACGTACCACAGTTTGCTCACCTACTGAAGATACCTTGTTTGCTTCCAGGTTTCAGCAATTACGAACAGAGCTGTAATTGTGTGCACGTGTTTTCAGACATTTGCGTAGATACCAAGGAGCATAATTGCTGGACCACATATGGTAGTAGTACATTTAATTTTGTAGGAAATTGCCAAACTCTCCTCCTAAGTGGCTGCACCATGCTGCATCCCACCAATAGCAAAAGAGAATCCTCGATGTTCCGCATCCTCACCAGCATCTGGTGTTATGCCCTGGGTTTTGTCCATTCTGACAGGTGCTTAGTGGCATCTTGTTCTGGTTTTAATTTTTATTTCCTTGACGACATATGATGTGGAGCACCTTTTTCGTATGTTTATTTGCCATCTGGATATCTTTTGTGACTATATCTTTGGTGTCGTACCTAAAAAGTCATCTTTACACCCAGGGACATCCAGGTTTCCTCCTGTGCTCTCTTGCAGATGCTGTGCAGTTTTGTGTTTCACGGTTAGGTCTGTGGTCGATGTGAGTTAATTTTGTGAAGGGAGAGTGGTCTGTGTCTGGGTTCACTTTTCTGCCTGTAGATGTCCAGTTGTTTCAGCACCACTAGCTGAAGAGATTATCCTTGCTCCGCTGGTGCTTCTGCTCCTTGGTCAAAGATCAGTGAGTATTTACGGAGGTCTGTTTCTGGGCTGTATTCTTGCTTCATTGATCTACTTGTCATTTCACCAACACCACACGATGCTGGTTATTGCAGCTTTATAGCAAGTCTTGAAGTCAGGTGGTGTCCGCCTCCAACTTTGTTCTTCTCTTTTAATGTTGTGTTGGTTGGCCTGGGTCTTTTGCTTCCATATAAACTTTAGATCAGTTTGTCCCAATGTATGGATTGCACCCTGGGTGGTGTTGATGCCCCTGGCCCCTGCCCCCAGCCCCGGGCTGCACATACTGCCACCCCCTCAGAGTGTGATCTCAGAAGGCTGAATCCATCTGATCATGCCCTGGACCAAGTCAGTGATTAGTAGGGATTTCTCTGGGAGTGAGCACACATTTTTCTTTGAAGCCAGACATGACTGTTGGATCTCCCTGCCCCAGAACTCATTTCCCAAGTGGGCTCACTGGACAAGTCTGCCACTGCAGGAGGAGGTCTGTGGGGCTGGAGTCCAAGGCCACTGGGCTCGGGCCCTGATCTGGGTGGGGTAGCTGTCTGGGAACAAGTGCCAGGGTCCACCAAGAAGGCCAGCTCTTGAGCACAGCCACACCCTGCTCTTGTTCTGGGGTCCTGGTGCTTCAGCCTGAAGATTCGAATGTGACTTGGGGATTTGAGGACACTCTCACCTTAAGCTTGAGGGAACAGGGGAGCAGGGAGCTGAGACCTGGAGAGATGGGACAGAAGGATGAGGGGACAAAGGGCCAAAAGACACTTAGTGTCCTGCTGGGGTCTATATTGGGCGGGGCATACAAACCAATTCCTGGGACAGTTTGAGGGCATCTATGGACCCTCACCCCCCCAACCCTGTTCACCCCAGTGATCCTTACTCCCACCTGGTTGTCCCCCCATCTGGTCCTCTCTACCAGCCGCTCCAGACCCTACCACACACGGACTTCTGCTGACACAGGGAGTCAGGCCAGGTTCCAGGTCACCACTGGGTGCCTTCAGCCACTTTTCCTCCTTGGAAATGCCCCTCATTCCTCAGCTGTCCATTAGGCCCTGTGTGGATGTCACCCTGAAGTGGCCCCCCCCACCTGCCTGCTCCCTGAGGGGTTCCTTGCACACAGTACCCCTGGTCCCTACACAGCTCAGGACAGAGCACTCCTCTGACCAGACCCTCCCCAAAGCAGACAGGTGCAGCCCTGCAGAGCCCAAGTGTCAATCCGTCCCCAAGAGGAGAAGCTCCAAGAGCCCAGCACTGCTGTCTGAGGGCTGGTGTCCCTACTCACCACACCCCACATGTGGTTACAGACAATATTGCTATTATTATTATTACCATTATTATCATTTTTATTACTGTGGATGAAATATGAGCATGTCTGGGCTGGCTTCAAAACCATCTGAGGGAGGTTGGGGAGGAGCTGAGTGGGGGGGCGGGTCAAGGAGAAAAGACGGAGTGGCTATGAAGGGGGAGGGCTTGTGACCGAAGATGCAGGAGAGAAGACTCAGGACACAGGGGAAGGACTGGAGCCCAGGCCTGGGCTGGGCCTCAGAGGTGGGCAGGGGGCTTCTTCTGCTGTCACAAGAGGGGAGATGGTTGTTTGAGATTGAGACCATGTACAGACTCAGGGTGGGGCATTCTCCCCAATTGCTCTTGTTTCTCTCAGAGGAGAGGCCCGGGAGACCTTTGCAATAGCTCCCCAAGTGCAGACAGGGAGCGCAGGGGAGGAGGGTCTGGCCAGCCTGGGGGTGGGGCATGTGGCTGCCCAGTCCTGAGGCCTAAGACTAGAGTGTCAGCTAGCCACCTCTGTGGAAGCCACTGTTGTGGATGGTGGTCCAAGGCGCCGTCTGCCCTAAATGGCTGCGTAAACATTAATTAGCACGAGTTAATATATAATTCTGCATGCACACACACACACACCTGGGTATCTCGCCAGTGCCAGCACTATTGTTTGATAAGGATTTAATGAGAAGGAAGAGGGAGGTGCCCGATAAGAGCTTTCTCTCATTGTGACCAGCACCAAGGTCATGGGATGGGGTGAGTGTCCCAGGAAAGGGCACAGACACCACTCCTTTGCTGCCACTCAGGACCCTGCCACAGGGAGCCCCAGCATCGTCCAGGCCCCGATGCCCCACTGGCATTGGCACCCACCCTGTGGGGGCTTTGGGGCCACACCTCAGCACACGTTTTCATTGAAAGTTTTGGGGGGTATTTTACTGTTATTTTGTGTTAACGTTCACCATAGGCAGCAGCTCTGCTGAGGGTCTTGTCCGCACAGGTCACCCACAGGTGCGCAAGCTGTCCCGTTTCCATGTGCTTTCCCTCTTGGCGCACAGACAGCAGTCCCAGGAGAGCAAGGTCAGGGAGCCAGTGATTTGTAGAGTCACGCATTCCCGGACAGGCAGTTCCCTTCCTGTGAGCAGGTTAAAGTGGGAGGCAGGGCAGAGTGCAGGCACCTGGGGTTTAAGGCAAAAATATGGCATGTCATAAACTGGGATCATCTCCAAGCCCATCCTGTGTCTGGGGGACGCCAGCACACTGACCAATTACGGGCCAGCTGCCAGCGAGCAGTAGGGATGGTGACTAAGTGCTGATGCCTGCTGTCCCCAGATTTTTCTGCCAGGGCAGAGAGGGCCACAGCAGGTGGGCGTTGGCCTTCCAAGGGAACAGAGGAATGCATCTCAAGGAAAAGAACAGGTCGAGGGCTCCTCTCCCAGACCTGCCCTCTGCCTCTGGCCACCCCTGTCCCACAGTGAGTGACTGTGCCAAAGGTAGGAGTCCTCTGCTGTGTTAAGGCCACACCTCCATCCTCTTTCCTGGGGAGGCAAGCAGAGCCCCCACACAACCCTCTGGGTGCAGTCCACTCTCAGATGAGCTAATTCAAAAGGAGAAGTAGAAACACAAATGTCAGAGAACAGTTCATAAGACTAGTTTGCTAGGCGCTCCCCACCAAGGCCCCTGTTCAAATGTAGACACCCAGAGATCCTTGTCTTGGTCTCGAAGCACACGTGTGTGTGCACACACACACAGCTTGTTTTCAAACATTTCGTCCTGGCTTCAAGAAAAGCTTTCCATACAAACGCGATGAGGAGTCAGCTCCCGCTGTCTCCTGCACTGCAGGCATGGGTCAGTGCTAGCTCAGGATGCACATTTGGAGCGGGGTGGGGCGACAATGTCCGCACCTGACTCTGCTCTGTGCTGGCCTCCCCACCTCTGCCAGGCCTGTGGGCAGAGGGTGAGCTCTGGAAAACCCTGGACAAACCCTCAGGAAAACACCTTCCAGTGCATGTGCTTTCTCTAGCCGACCAAAACCGTGGCCGTCACCTACGCTGATACATCAGACCACGCCCCTAGAGCGTGTGCGGCATTAATAGAAAGTCAACTGTGATGTCAGTAAATATTTACGTGGTCACTCCCAGCCCAATGCTAGAACTGAGTCAGGAGAGACATTTGCCCCAACGAAGCCACTCTTGTGCCTGTGGGCGTCTGGGCATCTCGAAGTGACCTCATCTACAGGCACGGGGGCGTGGATGAGATTGGGCGCTGTCCCTGTGGCCGTTCTCTGTGTGTCTCTCAAAACCTGTCGTGTGACGGGCTCTAGCTATTGGTCGACGACTCATCAAGTTTTCTCCCCCCCTGAAACCCTGGCCACCGCTCCAAGTCACCTGCCCCCCTCACCACCCAGGCCTTCCCTCCTAGTCCCCTTGCTTCTCCTATTGGGGACTGCAGGCTTTGGAGAGCAACCTGAATGCTGCTCCAGCAATGGTGCCATGAAGAGAGACAGGGCGGCTCCACACTGAGGCCTGCAGGTTCACCGTGCCTGGGACAGGACACCAGCACGACACCCGCTAGCAAGCACCTGTTGCCAGGGCCATCTGGGTGAATTAGTAAACCAGTCCACGGTTGGCACCAGCATTCTTAAAATAAACCACTCATCCACCAGCTCCAGGTGGGGGTATATTCATTCTGGCTAATCTTTGTGCTGGCCCCATGCCTGGGCAGTGGCCTCACTGGGACAATCACGGGTGGCCTTCGGTATACACAAAGAGCCCCCTTCTCCTGAACAAGATGGCCCAAAGCCCACACCTGCATTCATTGATCCCAGACGCTGGACCCTCCCCTGGAGCTGGTAAGCTGGGTGCTGTTGCCATTACCTCATCTGACAGATTAGGTAGTCAAGCACAGAGAGGTTAAGTAACTCCCCAAAGGCAACATAGCTGACCAGTGATGGGGGCAGAGTTCCCCTAGGCCCTTGGGCTGGTGCAGGGCCACCTAACATAAGTGCTACTTCCCAGGGAGAATGTCATTGGCCAGAACAATGGAGACGTGGGGACATGGTTCCACAACCCTGTGATCTTCAGCAAACCATTGAGGTTTTCCACTTCCTTGCTTTACAATGGGATCCAGAGGCGTGGGCAGAGAGTGTCGGTTGGACCTGCTGCGTGGGGTTCCCAGGGGTATCGAATGAAACTTTGGGTGGGACGTGTGCAGGGTGAGCAGCTGAGCTGTTGTTATTTTTCTGTGTAGCTAATACCTGATCTCGAAATAGGGAAGTTCAGAGACAGAACAATGAGCATATTCATTTGCAGACAAACACAAAGGATGGTTCCCATACTGAGTGGGGAACCCCATGGCAGCCAGTGCTGCGTGCAAATAGTGACCACTGGGTCTCTGCCGCCCCATGGGCGCCCGCCTGTGGGAGTGGAGCGGATCCTTTCATGGTACGTTTTCATAAGTGACAAAGGTTATGTTAAGTAAAGGAGACCTTGGTCCCAACCCACACACAAAATTCAGCAAGATTAATGAATTCCTACGGCGATCGCCTGCCCAGGTGAGCAGGTATCGCTCACAAACAGAACTATGCCTTCAATCAGTGGTCGGAAGGGCAGAATTACTGAAATAAAGCACACAGGCATTTTTAGGTGAGGAAAACAGTGAGCAAGCCACCACTCATTTATTAGGTTGGTGACATCTGTGACCCTGGGTAGGTGAGCCAGCAGGGGTGAGCCAGCGGGGAACGATGGGCGGGGGGGTGATGGTGGCTGTTCTGCAGGAGGACCCCACGCATATCCAAGGAAAACATCCTTGTTTTCACAAGCTGAGACGGCAGATGCGGGAGAGACTGATACTTGAAAATATTATTCCTGAAATCTAAACTTGCAGCTACTGCTTCCTGGCAGCTCGGCTCTTTGGGCATCTTGTCCTCAGGACACCAGCATCTACCCTAGGGCTTGGCTGAAGCCAGTCAGGGAAGGACATTGGGACTGGGGAGGAAACACTTGAATTTGCCTACTTTCCTCCCGGGGAGGGCAGAGGTCGGGGAGTTGCTCTCACACCTTCTCTCACCTTGCACAGCCTCTCCTGGGCCACTAAACGGTGACTCAGACCTCAATGACTTTCTAATTTTTCCTCAGAATTACACTCAATAAACCCGGTGATTCCTGTGTCCGCAGCGAGGTCCTGGTTTTCATTCAACACAATCACATCTCCTTTACAGCGCAATTGACCTCGGCCCAGCCTGTACCCGCAGGTGCTCTCACTGCCGGACCCAGGGTGGGTGCTCGGGGCCAGCCTGTAGGTTCTGTCCTATAAGATCTCAGGAAGGGTGAGCACAGATGGAGATTCAGGGATAAATCCAGTATGAAAGAAGTCCTCTCAGGCAGGGGAGGGAATGGAGGCCAGAGGGGGTAGTAGCTGGACTCGGAAGGGGCCTCATGGGCCCCAGTCCAAGCTGCCTGAACAGGGTAGGGGCCAGCAGAGCCATACCCCAATGCCTTAAGCTGCAGAGAGGAGGCCTAGTGGTTCTTCAGGATGACCTCTTGGGCATCCCTCTCCCTTCCCTCCTTGAGCCGGATGGAACTTGGCATGGGAGAGTCCCAACCCAGATGGTGTCAGCTACTACCCACAGGGTCCCCATAGAACCTGGGGACATCACAGCTCACCACACACAGGGCAGGGCAAGGAAGGGCAATGAAGGGCTGCCAGGATAGGCTCTTGTGGACAGGCCACCATCAGTCACATGTCCTGGGGCAAAACCTGCCATCTCTCTATGCCTCAGTTTCCCCATCTATTAAAAGGAAGGTGCAGTCCCTAGTTTTGCCCTCCCTCAATCCTGCTTTCACACTCATTTTACAGAAGGGGAAACTGAGGCACAGAAAGGTTGAGGACCCAATCAAGTTCCATGACCCCCCACAAAGCCCCTGTATCTGGTGAGCTTGGTGTGCAGTGAGCGCCCCGCAGACCTCAGTGCCACCGCAGGTAACAGAGCACAGGCAGAAGGCACCAGGTGGAACAGACGGTGCAAAGCACCTGCCACAGGCCTGTGATGACACCCGAGGCAAAAGGGTGGAGGCTCAGATTTACTGCCCTTGGAGACAAAAGCTGATCTTGGTCAGAGTGGCCTCTGAAGCCCAGTCCTGGTGTCCCCTGGCTGCGGGGCCAGCAAGGGCTTCAGATGTCTCTGCTAGAAGGAGACGTCCTGAAGAGGCCTGGGCCGGGGTGCCATGAGGATTGGGGTGCAGAAATCATGAGTGGGGCTTTGTGGGGTTTCAGGGCCCCAAAAGGGTGGAGCAGGGAGGGGACCCGTACCTATCTGAGGGGACAGATGGGGAGTGTCTGTGCACACAGCACCCACCGAGTCCCCTGACCACGTGGTCCGTGCAGCCACATCCTCCTGCCTGCCGCCCCAGTTCAGGACAGTCCAGGGGGAGTTGCACTCTGAGAACAAGGGCAGATCCATGAGCTGCCCTTGGGGCCTGGCTGAGTCCCATCCTTGGTCTCCTCGCACCCCAGAGGTCAGGGTCCCTGCAGGGCCAAGGCTGGGTAGTCTGAGCAGCAACTCAGGAACACTGTCCCCTCTGCCCTGCCTGTGACCTCTGACCCTTCACTTATGAGGCTAGAGGGCTGAACACACTCCCACCTCTCCTGGCCTCTTGATCTATGATAAAATGCTGGGGGTCTTCAGCGACCAGGAGGCCTTTCTTGGGTCCTCTTCCTCTGGTGAAGACAGGGTTCTGAGAGCCCTTAGTCTGTTTTTATGCTGTTTCTCATGGGAGTCTGAACAAGCAGGTGTGCTCGGGCAAGTCTCAGCCAACACCGGGTGGCCCCCTGGATAGGTGTGCTGCACACTTCAGCAGGATTGGGTTACAGGGACCAGGCCAGAAGGGATCCCCCACCCCCGCCCCACCCCCAGCCCTGGGACAGCGTCCAGACGGAAGGCCTCCCTCCTTCAGCCATCTCAGGCCTGCTCAGGGCTCCAGGCACCGGGAAGGTCCCAGGGAATAGCAGCGAAAGGAACTATGGGGATGTGCCTGGGTAGGGGGTCTGCCTCCTGCCTGGACACCCATGAGTGTCCTGCTGGGCCAGCCCCCACCTATAGGACTGCAAAGAATTGTACGAGGGTCTCAGGGGACAGTGCAGGCAAAATGTATTCCCTAGAGTGCTCGCTAGCATAGGAGTGAGCTCCTCTTCTCCAAAAGCACCAGCAGGAGAGTCAGGCCAGAGTATAAAGGCAGGCTCAGCTAGGCTCATCCTGGCCATCCTCAAAGTCAAAGTGAACAGGTGACCAGAGGTCTTTTGTTCCCCCTGTAGTCCCCCTAATGAAGGTGGTCAGCTTTGCCCAGCAGCTTGGAGGGAAGAGGCTGTGGGGGGCAGGGGAAAGCCAGCCCCATGTAGGGACTTTGACTCTGTGCCCAGGACGCAGAGTCCCCCCCAGAAGTTACTCTGTGCTGGTCAGGTCTTGCATGAGCAACATTCCCATCTGAAAGGCTAATTTGTGCAAATGAGTGTTCTGCTCACCTCTGCCTAGGAATTCCCGTCCCCACCAGGCAAGCTGCGGACATTCCTCTCTCTGAAAACTTTCCACTGTCAGGTGAGCCCTGCTGCTCCCACTGGAGTGACCACACGCTTGACATCTAGGGGAGCCCGGCTCCCATGCTTCTGTGTCCACTTCCAGCGCTGTCTTTGGATTTAGGCCACACTTCAGAAGGTCAGAGCCTTTGACAAGGAGGTCTCGGCAGAGCTGTCCTGACTACAGGGCCTGGGGTCACTGGCTGGGGCACTTGGTCCACTGTTCTCAGGCTCAGCAAAGTAGGGGAGGAGGGGGCTACATACACCTCACTGAGCCATGACAGAGGCACCTAGTGCTCCACCCTGCTCCCTGCTAGCCTGCCTCCCTGACCAAGTAGCCCGCCTCTCCCAGGTTCTCCAGCAGCCCGAGGTGAGGGTCGGAAGGAACAGGCTGTGACCACCCTCTCTGCCACTGCAGGAATGAATGTAACACCATAGCCCCTCTATCGCTGTACCATAACCCCACTCCCGATCTCCTCGGCACCCTTGGGGATGAGCGAACCCAGCACTCACTTTGAGGCCTCCAAATCCCTGGAGGTCCGGAGGCTGCCAACCAGACTTGGGCCTTGGCTTACACTTAAAAACATAAATAAAAGGACAAGTGCACAAAAACATTAATAACTAATTTTCATAGTATGTTCGTAGGAGTTCTCAAGTTATTCCCATCAACAAAACTGCCATTCCTCGGAGAAGCGTCCCTGAATTCTTTTCAGAAGAAATGCAAACAGGAGTGAAAGTGTTAACAAAGCTTCAGCCACCTCCGTGAACGGGGGCATCGGGGGCATCGGTCTCTCCAGGAACAGTGTGTCCTCGGGATGGCATCCCTTCAAAGGTCCCTAGATCCTCTGGCACACACTTTACAGCCTTAGACACCGGCTGCCCCACTCTCCCTGTCGAGCTATTGTCACCGATGTTTTGGCAAGTGCTTGCTCTGTGCCTGGCCTGATACTATTGATTGACAGGTGAGGTGGGGCTCCAGACCAGGCAGGACCCACAGCTGTTTTCAGGCCCAAGGGGACTGGGCCCACCTCCAGCAGCCCCTGTGAAGGCTCTGCAGATTTCTTCTCACAGTGACATGCTAGCTGTGTGTCTTACCCCATCTGGAAGGTCCAGGTAACAGGGGACAGGCTGGTACTCCTGCCCAGGTCATTCCCAGTTTCAAATGAGGACTCGCCATGGTGCACAGCATGGGTTGCAGATGAGGCCTCTGGGCCCAGCTCAGAGCCCTGTTCACAGCCATGCACCACAATGGGGGGCCAGCTGGGGAAAACTGAGGCTCTTCGATATAAATAAGATCTCCCTCAAGGCAGGCAGGAGTCTGGGCGCAGGGTCTCCAGAGCTTCTGTCTCCCATATCAGGTTCTGGTGGCATGTAGGCCCTTTTGGCTCAAAAGAAAACGATGGAAAGTAGAGGATTGGGGAGCATCAGAGCTCTCTTGGAGGGAGAGGAAGGTTCTACATCTGGAGGGTGAGTTAGGATCAAGTGCGCAATTGCCTGATTAATCAATTTCTTCTGTCTTTACCAGCATTCTCAGAGCCAGAGTATGAGGCAGATGCAGTGATGACCAGGGCTCCGTGAGCAGGCCAAGCTCCTTCCTCCATGGAGACAGGCAAGAATTCTAGCAGCAGGTAGCAGAAGTGAGCGTCATCACATGCAGGCCCACCACATGCCCACTCTGTGTGCAGGTCAGTGTTCTGAATGATAATTCACTCCTAGCAAGCACAGCCTCATGGTCCAGACACCCAGCCTACCAAGGGGGGTGGGATCAAAGAGAGGATGACTGCTCACAGTGGCAGGTGGGGACAGCACTGGGCCACCCCTCCTCAGAATCTGCTCCCAGCTGCTTCACAAGACCCCAGATGATTCTAGGGATCCAAGTACCTGAGTGGGCTCCAGGGTCCTTAGCTAGCACAAAGCCTAGGGTCAGCTGAGAGGGTTGTCTTTGTGGGTGAATAAGCCTTCCCAGAGGGTGGACCTTGCAGGACCGGGGAAGGAGCCAAACGCAAGTGTCCTGGAAAACAGGCAAATTCACAGGTGAGGCTGATCGAAAAGCTCAGCCCAACAAATCTGAATGTGTCCAGCTAGGATATATATACTCTTGAGCCCCTACAGGGCCTCTGGGCCTGGGAAGAAGTTGAGGAAGAAACCTGGATGACCACTCAAGTGTTGGAAGCCTCAGAGACACCAACAAAAGCTAAATTCTGCATGAGCAGTGACTGGGAACGCAGCTGGGTAAAGCAGTGGACAGGCTTGAATCTCAGACATAGGGAGATCCCAGTTGTGGTGTAGCCTCCTGGATCTCTCCTCCTCTGCGTCTCCAGACTCATGACTCTTTGTGTTGTCCTCGGTCTTTTACATGGCAGGATCCACTTCCCAGGCATTGACTGAGGGCATGTCTGTGTCATGCACAGAACCTAGCAGTCCAAGCCAAGCTAGCTGCAGGGAAGTGGATATAAAAAGAGAGCTTGGGGAAATCAACAAGGTCCAAAGGAAGAAGAAAACATTCAAGGACAGACATGCAGCTCACACTCACTTTTCTTTGAGCTGAGTCTGAGTGAGTGATGGATCAAACGGAGCTGAGTCTGAGTAAGTGATGGACCAACAGGAGCTAAGTCTCAGTAAGCGATGGCACAAATGGAGCTGAGTCCAAGTGAGTGATGAACCCAAAAGCACTGAGAGTGAGTGAGTGATACACCAAATGGAGCCGAGTCCAAGTGAGTGATGGGCCAGATGAAGCTGAGTCTGAGTGAGTGGTGGAAAAAAATGAAGCTGTGTCTCTGTTGGGGAAGTGTAAGTGTTAAGAAAGACAAATGTCTGTTGCTCACGTAAGGAGCAAGGGGTTAACTGCAACATCCAGATCTTAAACATACAGATTGGCCATTTGTGTGTTGTTAGTTAAGAATAGATGCATGGAGATAAATCTTGTCAGACTTGATGAGAAAACAAAGATGTACTTTCAATATAAGAACACTGGTAGGTTGCAAGCAAAAGAATGGGAAATGACACATCTTGCATTCATTGACCAGAAGAAAATGGCCGTGGCTACATGAATATCACAGTGGACTTTAGGCAAGAAGTGTTGGGAGAGAAATAGAAGGGCATTCCATGATGATAAGAAAGCCGATCCAACCTGAAAACATAGCAACTCTTTCTCTTTCTTAGCTTAAATTATAGAAAGCAGGAGCTGATAGAACTAAAATGACAGGCAAAGCCACCATCGTAAGTGGCTATTTTAACATGTGTCTCTCCGTTACTGAAGTCAGTAAGAAAACAGAGAAGTTGAACCACTTAATTGACCAATTTGACCAAATGGACAAACAAAGCACCCTACATCCAACAAGTACAGAATACACACTCTTATCAGAAACACAGGGAATACTTACCGAAGTGGCCCAGAGTCTAAATCACAAAGCAAGTTCTAACAAAGGTGAAAGGACTGAAATCTCACAGTGCATGTTCCCTGCCATGGAGGAATTATATCTCAGTGACAGAGAGATAACCTCTCCAAATGTTTGGAAGTAAACTGCCACCTGAACAATACACTCTAAGTAACGTATGTCAAGGGAGAAACCACAATAGAAATCAGGTAATATTTTGAACTGAATAAGGAAAATACAACATATTATCACTGCTGAAGCGCACACCAGTAGTTATCAGAGGGAACTTCATAGCTTACTGAAGAAGTCACATACTAAAAAATGAGAAACACTGAAAGGCAATGCCCTAAGCTTCCAGCTCAAGAAGCTAGAAAAAGAACCCGAAAATAAAAGCAAAGAAAGTACAAGGCAGAAGTGTGTAAAAGCCTGTGAAAGAGAGGGCAGAAATACGGTGGAGAACATCAACAAGAGCAGAATGTGACGCTGTGGAAAGATGAGCAAAGTTGGTAAACCTCTAGTGATGTGGATCACCGAAAAGAGAGAACACAGAAATCACCAGCACAAGGAACGGAAAGGGAACTGTCACAGCGCAGTTTTGTAGACACAAAAAGGCAGTAAAAGGACATCATGAACTCTCTCCTTCAACAAATGTAAAATTTTTGATGAAATGAGCAAATTTCTTGAAAATACAATTTACCAAAAGGAACACAAAAAGCAACAGAATGTCTGAATAGTCTTAGATTTACTAAATGCATTAAATCTGTAATTTAAAACCTTTCCACCCAGAAAACTGCAGAACCAGCTGGTAGATTGGAGAGAACCCTCCCATAAGCGTTTTGCATATCTTTTGTTGGATTTTTTTCCCCTCTTAGGTGTTTCATAGTTTCTGATGCTGTGTAAATAGTATTTTCAAATTAACTTTCATTCTCTAAAACAGACGTAGTGGTGTAAAGGAATGGACTATTGATTTTGGAGCCAGCAACTTTGCTGATCTCACGCTCCTTAATTCTAATAATTTTGTGAGTCCTTTGGGGCGTTACACATAGGCGACCCCTCACATGCTAAGAACAATTTTGTTCCTTCCTTTCCCGTCCTCACAGCTTCTCTTTCATTGGCTCCAGTGCGTGGGAAACGGCAGTGAGGGCGGCGTCTGGACAGGCTCCTTACCTCCAGGAGGTGGGTCCTAGTTTCCTCTGCACTGTGCTCACTGCGGGGTTTGTAAATCCTATTTGTCAGGTTAAGAAAATTTGCTTCTGTTCTAGGTTTCCTAAGAGTTTTCCTTCTTGCCTGTTTTGTCATGAGTGGGTTTATAATTTTTCCAAAGGCCCTTTCCACCTCTGTTGACAGATCATTGAGCTTTCTCCTTTAATCCGTTGAGGTGATGACTCACAGAACAGCTCTTCTAATATGAAGCCCAGCTCCTCCGCCTGATACCTTCTGTGCACTTTGCAGGATTCAGCTGGTCCATTGCGTTTAGGACGCTTCCAGTTTTTGGTGACTGGGCTGGTTTCTGGGCTACCTGAGGGGTGGGGAGACATGGTTGGTCACTGTGCCCTGGGCTTTTGTGGGCCCTCAGTGAGGAGCTGGGTTCCGGGTTCTCGCTGACCACAGTTGGGGTGAGGGTGGGGTACATTGTGCAGGCAGGTCTCTGGGTGGTTCCTGGGAAAGGGGTCCCAGCAAGTGGATGTCAGGGGGTATGGCTCATCATGGTAGGGGTTTCCTCCCAGGATGGGGGTCTGGCCTCCAGAAAGGAGGGGGTGGGGTCAAGACGCTTCAGAGGAGAGGGCAAGGCCTGGAGAGTGGGGATCCCACCAAAGGGTGTGGCAGGGCTGGCAGGACAACACAAAGGACAGAAGACAGGAGCAGGAGTGATCAAAATGGTTGAGGGAAGGACTTCCACAGAGTCCCTGTCTAGGAGGGTCCCCCATGTTCCCAAGGGTGGAAAGGGTATCAAGCCAGGAGCACGGGGGGGGGGGGGGGGGTCAAGGCAGGCCCAAGATCCTCAGGACCAAAACCCCACCCAGACTGCTGCACCTACCTTCTACCAAGCTACCCACCAGCAACGCAGTGGGAGAGTATGAAGTGTGATTGCAATCTCAGCCTGCGGCTACAGCCTGGGGACTCCAGGGCCTGGGGACACTGTGGCCAAGGTGGAAAGATTGGAGCTGCTGCTTGGCTTGACACCCCACTGTCCCGAACCCTATCACCTGCACACTGGTCACTGGCCGTGGGCTGGAGAGGCTCCAGGCTCACCTGAGTCCCCAGGGCCACCACAGGCTGACCACAGAAGAGCCATACTCACAACTGGTTTTGAGAAATGCAACTGTATCACAGCAATCGAATAAGGAAGGACAAACATTGAGATGGCAATCAGCGCCCAGAGGGGTCTGGTGTCTAGGTAGGACCTGGGCAGCAGGCACGCAGCCAGATCACTGGCTGGGAGTGTAATAACACCGGGGTCCTCCTCTCTAAGGGCTAGTGTGTGAGCCCTTCAGGTTTAAAAATAAACCTTGGGGGTGGGTGGTGAATGCCTGTGTGTGTGGCCTTACACGTCTTAAAGTTACATTAAAACTTAACTTTCACATCTGTGTATTGTCAGCAAAAGCATATATATATTCTAAACCTTTTGTCTCTTTATTCACGAGACTTTTTTTTCACAAGCTGTGTGAAGGAAATTCATAAGCAGAAATTAGTGTAATGGACTGTTTTTCACTTTCATTTTCTTAATTTTGAAGTTCAGATACTTATGGCAGATTGGATAGATTGCAGTTCCTTTTAGACCGGTTATTTTAACATGTTCGAGTTGGTCATGTTATCGTGGCATCTTCTCATGTGCTATGGACTGAATTTTTGTATGTCCCCCATTCATATATTGACTCTTGAGCACCCACTGTGGCTCTATTTGGCAATGGGGACTTTGGGGGGTAATTACGGTTAATGAATTCATAAGGGTGGGTTTGATCCGGTAGGGTTGGTGCCGTTACAAGAAGAGAGAGAGAGATCTCCCTCCCTCTCTCTCCCCTCATGCCTGCACCCTGAGGAAAGGCCACAGGAGGACACAGTGGCTGTCACCAAGGCAAGAAGAGGCTCTTACCAGAACCAGAACCTGGTCAAAACCTTGATCCTGAACTAAGACAAAGGGCATGAGCAGACCCACCAGTCATCCTCACCCTGGGGAGGATGGGGTGGGAAAACTCTTCGGGCGCTGACAGCTGTGGTGAGTAAGGCGGTTATCAGCTCATCACACACCTGCAGGGCCCTGAGGACACCTCCTAACGCACACATGCATACACACCCAGGCATCTGGCTCCATTTGGCTACAGGGCCATTTGAAATGTACATTGCACAACTCCAGGGGTGCTGTTCAAAATGGTAGCCCTAGAGGGGTGGAATGCTGCAGACCTGCTTAAAACCACAGCCCAGTTAGAGGGAAAGAGGCCGTGGGGCTATCCACCCAGCCCTTGGCGCCAGTCCTCATTGAGGGCACTATGGAGAAGTGGGTCAGTGGGTAGGTGGCGTATTAGGAAGAATGGGGCAAAGCACATACTCCCTAGTCACGTAAACTGACTTCTGCTTGTAAGGGAGGCTGGTGTCTTCACCACTGCACCATTCCCAGGCAAGGGGCTGAGCAGTGCCTCTTGCCCTGGAGCCTTCCAGCAACCTAGAGCACAAACGCATTCATCCTACATGTGCCCACAGATCTTGCAGACGTGCTTTTCACCGGAGTTTGCCTGCCCTGTGTAGTCACCCTGTGCTCCCACCATACCATTGCAGGGGCTTGCTTCCTTTCCATTTTCCCTTGTCCTTGGGCAGCCTGCGGCCACCCACACCATCTGATGACTGATGACTGGCATCAGCCTCACTTGGAATCCACCAGTTCTCTGCCCTTTGAACTATCTCCTGGGTCTCAGAAGCAGCTGCTCCCAAGAGAAATGCTGTGAACTCCTAAGACAGGCTCTGGTAAAAATCTCGAAGGGTGGTGTGACCAGCTCACTAGGCATCAGGGTACATGCTGTTCTGGTGGGTATTTGGCTTTCCTGTGGAATGCAAGGGCACCATCATCAAAGAGGATTCCCTTGTAAAGTCTTCACCCAGGAGCCCTGAGAAAGGAACAAGGACGGTGTCTAGGCTGCAAGTAATCTGATCCTGTCTGGCTGGCTCTACTTTTAGACAAGAGGCTGAGAATGGAGCTGGGGACAGAAGCAGGTACAGCATGGACAAGCTTGTGCTGGGAGCAATGGTTACCGAATCAAAGTCGGAGTTCGGCTGTCTGCTGCCATTGATAGGCAAATTCTAGAGGCAGAGGCTGGTGAGAAAGGAAAGAGATTTTTATTCAAATGCTGCACAGTCTGGGAGAATGGCAGTCTCTTTTCTCAAAGCCCATCTCCTTGGGGAAACCTGGAGGAAAGCCCAGCCATCCTCAGCCAGACCAAAACCAAAACCAAAGGCAGTATCCAGAGTTCCTTCTCCCATTTAAAGTACTGTCCTTTGGGGACTCCAGGCGGCCACTGAGTGGTCATCCAGGCACTCAGTTTTTCTCTCAGCCACTGTCAGGCCCCAGACTCCATCCTGGAACCCAGGTGTGGGCTGGCACCAGCATTGACCATGCATTTCCAGGGCCAGAAGGTCCTGTGAATACACCAGCCAGTGCATTTGCCAGATTGGTAAGATTGTACATCCCTGCCCTCCCTTGGGTTTATATTAGTTTTGGGTGTGGGATGAAAAAAAAATCCCAATTAACTTCCCAAACCTCTGTGTACTCTGGGAGGGTCCACCCCCTGACCAATCCATTCTTTGCCCCAGGCTAGACTGATAGTCTTCTTGGATCCAGCACCTCCCCTGCCACCGTTCTGATCTCTATGGTGCATATGACTGCCTTCCCCTGGTCCTATTCCCAATCAGTTACTAGAAACAGGTAGGAGGGCTTTCCCCACTATCCAATTGTCTTCTTAGCTTTGTGAATGCTCAGTGCAATACTTCCCCCTGGGAATCTACGCCAGGGGCAGTGAACCTACTGCCAGGAGCAAGATAATCGTACTAGAGGTGGAGCATTTGGAAGGCAGGACCTCAGTCACTGGGACAATGCACCCGCCACTGCCTCAGGCTGTTCCACAATCTCCTTCAGTGGCCCCTCCTGTTCCCCACCCTCTGCCTGTTCCCAGTGGTCCAATTAGGCTATTGTATCACAACCACACACCACCCACTATGGCCCACACGGCAGGGCCACCCTGGCAACTGCCAGTCACATACTCCCATTGCGGAGTGCTGTGGACTAGAACCTGCACTCAGCTCAGTCCAGCCCCCACCCCATGTTCATAAAAACCCTTGAGCCTGGTCTTTCTCCCCCATCATCCCTGGGGCTACCACAGAGGCCCTTACAGCTGACAAGTCCTCCCAGGACCCCCAGTAAATACTGACACCCTTTGCAGCATCCTCCCAATGGTCACCTGGTTTCACTCACCATTTAGCATCCAGCCACCCAGCCAAGTGAGCATGATTTGAACTTTCTCTCCACTACCTGACTGATGGCCACCTTAGGATAAGAAACTGATAGGGGAGCTCCAGAGTTAAAGATTTTATCTGCAGTTATAGTTGATAGGCTTAAGTGATTAATGCATGTGGAAAGTTGTTATTCCAGCAGCTGGAATGCAGGAACTACTGAATCCAGGAGGTCCAGAAGCAATTCACCTTTCGGGCCCCAGTGGGTCTTCAAGCCTGGAGATGGTATCTGAGCCATTATGTTCCAGGGAGAGACCCTCCATGTCTCAGATGAAGAATTTTTGTTCAGCAGATAAAGAATACGAGGAAAATTTCAACTCTGATCTGATCAACCTTTTCCAAACCCCTTACCTACACTTTCCTTCTCCCTATAAAAAGTGGGCTTGAGATGAGACGTTAAGATGGTTTTTAAAAACTACTGTCCTCTCAGATCACCAGCATCTGAAGGGAGCGCCATAAAGATTCGATCCTTGTCTTTACTTACTGGCTCTGGTAGTGACAGGCAGCATGTACGCTGACTTTTCTGGTTTCAAAACCAGGAAGAGAACTCGAGGGATGAAATCCGGCTCAGCACTGCCCTCACCTCCCCCTAAGACACCAGCATATACTCAGATATTGGATGTGTCCGCCTGACCTCTCACCCACCTGCCCGTCGATTGTACATTCATCTGACCAACGTCTCCTGAATGCTCCTGTTTGCCAGGCACTGTTTCACGCACTAGGGGTGCAGCTGTGAGCTTCTTGAAGCCCTTCACTCAGGGAACAGATGTTCCCAGGGAGAGGGCAGTCAACAGGCAAATGGAGCAGACAGCATGTTGAAAGCCCAGAAAGCATGGAGGAACACAAATTGGGGGGGTGGGGGGGCAAGGGGAGCTGAGAGATCAAGGGATGAGACAAAGAGCTGACATTGGAGCAAGATGTTACAGAGCCAAAGGATCCTGGGAACAGAGGTCCCAATAAAGGGGGAGCATCTGTCAGGGAGAGGTTTGGAGGAAGTCAGGGAGGGGCCTGAGTCTTGCAAGTTCCTCTGAGTTGGAGGGTCCAATAGGAGAGCTCCACCAGGCATCCACCTTTGCAGCAGCCAGTGGCGGCCAGAGGTGCTGAGCAGCGGCTAGTTAGTATTTTGCAAGTAGAACAGACAGGTTTTCTGAGATGAAAACAGGGCGAGCTGAAGGAGAAGTCAGGTATGCATCCCAGGCTTGGGGTTGAACAGAAGGCAGGGCGGCCCCTGCTGAGGTTGCAGGCTGGGTTTGGGGAGGAAATGTGGAGGGAGTTTGCGTGTTGGAATCCGAGGTGCCCAGGTAAGCCATGTGCTGACAGTGCAGGCAGCAGGGGCTTGAGGGCAGAGCCGCCCATCCCAAGTCAAACCGAAGCCCACCCTACGCTAAAAAACGGCATTTCTGGTCGGATGCTAGAGATCTGAGCAGGGCCGCTGGGCTCTGAGGTGGAGGGTAGTGGGTGTGCCGAAGGGATCCCTCACACAGGAACAGGGGGCATGCCTGGGGAAGGGCGGCGACTTGGATTCTGCGCTATCCGAGGCTGGGGAGGAGGAGGCCCTGGTTTTCTGACAAGTTGTTGGATCCTGTTATGAAAGGCAGGTTCATATGGAAGACAGCCCGAGGCTGGCGGCCGGGCCGTCGGGCCTCTAGTGGGGTCTAACAGCCTCAGGTCCTGCGTTTGTGCAGTTGTCTGTGGCCAGTGTGCCCACGGAGGCCTCAGGCAACGCGGGAGCTGAACAAATGCCACCAAGGAGTGCCAGAGGCACAGAGCACCCGCCACCTGGCAGCCGCGCCCATAGGGACCCCCAGCCCCGAGCGCCGAACTCAGTCCCCAACGGAGGTGGTCCTCCATCGCCCTGCGACCGCGCGGACCTCCTGGCCTGCACCCTGCAGCCTTGGGCTCCAGGAGAGGGCGGGAGTGGGTAGCACTCGGAGAGCAGAGTGTGCAGGATAGTGAGGGAGGGGGACAAAGGGGACCCGTACGTGGGGGTGGGAAGGTGAGGTCAAGGGGCCGGTTTGGCCCGGGGTGGGCGTGCCGAGAACGCGGGGCTGTGTCTGCGTTTGCATGTGCGCAGCGGGGGCGGGAACGCCCCGCCCCGGAGCGGGAGGGGGCCGCGGGATTAAAGGCCACCCCGGCGGGCGGGGACCAGGACAGCAGCCCGCACCCGGAGCGCACCAGGCTCCGCGCCGCCCCTCGCGATTCCCGCCGGCTGGCGCGTCCAGCGGCCGCGGCGCAGCTCGTCCAGCAGAGCGCAGCCAGACTCACACGACATGAGCGTCCGGACAGGGCACTGAGCGGTGGCGACGATGTCGCGGCGCGGGGCCCTTGGCCCCGGTTGGAGGCTTCTGCTGGCGCTGCTGCTGGCGCTGGGTGAGCTGCCACAGGCGTGGGGCGTCGAGGACGAGCCTGTTGTCGAACATGACAAAAGCCAGGGCTTCCAGGTGGTCACCTTCAAATGGGACCACGTCCAGGACCCATACATCATCGCGCTATGGATCCTCGTGGCCAGCGTGGCCAAGATCGGTAAGCGACCTAGAGTTGGGAGACTCGCAGGGTTCTGGCTTCTCCGCGACTTTCCCTCCACCGACCCAGCCTGCGCTCCAGGGAACAGAGCTAGTCTCCCGTCTTCCTTCGGGTCTGTGCCGGGTTCGCGGTCTTCCTTGTGGAAGGGGCGCGTCTAACGTCAGTTGTCCCGCGGTCGGGTCCGAGAGCACCGCGCCCAGCCCGGGGGAGTCAGACCTTGGGTCAGGCAGGGCGAGGCTCAGGGGCCGCGAGCCCGGCCGGGCCCGGAGCAGCAGTGCTGGTCCCGGAGAGTCGCCGGATCCTGCTGGGTGGGTGCAGTCTGGGAAGCCTGCGCGCTCCGGCCTCTGCGGCCCCGCGATCAACCTCCAGTCGGCACTTCCAGGCCTGCGGACAGTGCGCCGCTCCTCTCTGGGGCTCCTGGGCCGGGTTTTCTGTCTGTCGGGCTCTTTAATACTCCAAGAGAGGGAATGTCCTTGCTGTCAAGCACTGCAGTGATACTTTGTTCCAGAGCAGAAGGGGAAACGGTGCCACTCAAAATTACACCCAGTAAAATACTATTTATAGGAGCGATTTTTCCACTGAGAGTGTTTCTCTTTTAAAAACTCCGGACTGTTAAGATTTCTCTTCTTTTAACTTGCTCCAGTGAGCTAGCAGAGTGGGGATTGCTGTAACTCCCGGCAAGGTGATGGGAAGGTCAGCTTCCCTAAGTGCTTATGAGGGCTACATTTCTGAGTGTTGGTAAGCACCAGGGAGGGTCTTAGCTGAGATGGTGGAGATGTAAGAGCACTTTGTAACTTACTAGGGGGCGTCTGAGGGAGGGCCCACTGAGAGGGAGGGCCCATTGAGAAGGAGGTCTGAGGACTGCCCCCGCCTTCAAGAAACAGTGGGGAGCAAGGATGGATCACCAATGGTTTTGGAATGGGGAGGGGCAAGTCAAAGAGAAGAGGGCCCTTTCTGGGGCTTGGGGGGCACTGACATCCTGGTCCTCTGCAGGACAGGAAGGACAGGTTTGGGGCAAGACCTTAGAGGACTGTGGACCTGGGGCTCGGGTACCTGGCAGAGACTGGTCGCGGCTTGTTTTTCCTTCACTTCACTTTGTGCCAGTTGCCTCCCTGAAGTCCCTCTCTTTTCTGCTTTCTCGTTCTTAGAAGCTACCTGGGTCCCTTGGCCTCCTCCCTCCTTTTTCCTGGCTTGTGTGTCGTCCCTTGGCCCTGCCTGCCTGGTCACCTTTCTTACTTTGTCCCCCAGAGGGCTTTCCAGTGGGGGTCGTGATGTCAAGAGTAAAATGTGAGCACAGAGAGGGGCTCTTATGTGCTGTCTCAGCCAGACGCCTCTGCCATGGGGAGACCACTGACACTGGCCACGTCCAATGTGACATTTACTGGGCAGGCCCAGCCTCAGCCTGCGGCTCCGGGCATACCTTGCCTTGCCGCTCACGCTGCTCACCCAAGAACTGACCTCCTTCTGGGGCAGAGCGGCAGGGTGAGGGGGGGTCTCTCCCTCTGCCAGCTTCCCTCCTTTGTGGAACTACCATAAGGATGATGACATGTGCAGGGTGGGCCCCAGACACTCGGGGAGGTGCAGCCTCTCTGTTGTGTAATCAAACGTGCACTTTCTTGTGTCTGCACAGGCGTGGAGGCTGGCATGCGAAAGTTTTAGTGACAGCCATCCGGGCACCAGCCAGTCAGCCCTGAGTGGGGGTGGGGGCACTGGGAGGTTAGCGCTGACCCAAGTGTTTGCCTGGCCCAGATTTTGTGACTCACCCAGGAAAAGCCATGTCCTGCAGGTCTCTGAGGACTCAAACTGTCCGAAGAGGGCCTTCCCGGGGTGGGGGTCACCTGCTCTGGCGGCTCCAGCTCTGTCTCATGGGCAGGGCAGAATGTGCTTTCCTGCCAGCTCTCACCATTTAAAAAGGCTCACCTTAACAGCACCACACCCCATATGTTGTAATCCTGGGAGGCTGGGGGTGGGGGCTCCCAGGACAATGAAGACCCAGGGGGCTGACCAAGTGTCTCCTGGCGTGCCCTTTGGCCCTGGGCCAGGCCTTGCCACATCCCAACCCACACGGTTCTTCTGTATTTGGAGGCTCCCACCATGACGGCACTGGGGCCTCCCCAGTGAATGGGCAGTACTGCAGGGATACTTAGTCTCCCCATCTTAACAAGTAAGCTGGGACTCTACCCATGCCCACCCCTCTCCCAGCCTTGCTCGCTCCCTTCCCTCCTTGTGTTCCCCATAATCCTATCCCCTGGAATCCCCTTCACTGACCCTGCCCAAGTCTCCAAGGCCCTCTTCATGGCACAGCATGAACCTCACATGACCCCACCTCTTTTCCCAGCCCTCTGGAGTCCCCCCACCCCTTACTGCCTTGTCCTGTCCTCATTGTTTGAGGCTGCTCCTTCCTCATCCACCTTGGGGCCCTGCTCCTGGGCCTGGGCCTGAGGCCTCCCCCGAGTCCACCCTCCATACACCACCCCACACCCAGCACCTCCAGGTACCAGGTGCCTGGGGTTCCCTGAAAGTGTGGCTAGTCATCAGGCATCTCTGCACAAACATCTCCCCATACCTCAGATGGACCGCCCCCCCCCTACCCCCCTGCCCCATGCCACTCCGAAGGCCCCCAGTCTCAAAGCCAAAGCTTAGCAAACAAACTGGACCCACTGCTCACACTTAGCCTCACAAACCTGGAATCACCTCACGCCAGTAACCTCACCCCAGTGGCCCAGACTCACTCCAGTCCAGATCCCACTGTGCTCCTCACCCTCCAAGGCTCATGTGCCACCCCTCAGAATCCACTGTGCTCTCTGTAGTGAAAAGCAGAGCTCCGACCTTGCTTCTGCCGGACTAAGCCAGCGGCTCCCCACGGCCCAGCCCACCTCCCTGCTCAGCCCTCTGCATGCAGTGCGCGCCCCCCCCCCCCCCCCCCCCCCCCCCCCCCCCCCCCCCCCCCCCCCCCCCTCCGAGAACTCTGGACTTACACTTAGGTCCTGACTCAGGGACCAGGCCCCCTCAGGTGACTCCCTCCCTGTGAAGCCAGCCCTGGCGCCTGCACTCAAATCCCTAAGACCACTCATGCCCACGCCTTCTCCTCACTGGGCCAGGAGGCCGTGTGGCCGAGGGTCCAGCCTGTGCACAGATGAGGGACGTGTTTGGGTCACGGTGCGTTTCCTCCCGCCCCACAGTCCAGGGTTCACACTTGTTAAGCTCCTTGGCCCCTTTCATCGTTTAAATGGTCAGGGATCATCCAGACTATTTGAGTCTCAAGTTACGGAACAGAAGGGTTGGATTGTTAGTGATTTCCAAACATTTCTTGAGTGTCTCACACATGGTTTTAGCTGCGTACGTACCTTGTATGGCAGAAGTCAGATTTCTTCCAGCCCTTTGTAACCCTCTTGGGGAAATCAGGTGCCGGGGACCCTGAGACACAGGTGATATCTCGTGCACATGTTTTAAGGCAACTTCTCTGCTCGGTAGCTGGGGACAGACAGCAGTGGAGAGTAGTGTCACAGCACTATCTTGGGGGCCCGGGACTAGGTCCTGCCACTTGGCAAGGTGAGGAGCAGGTGTGACGGCTGTGCCTGCTGATGCCCGAGACCCCATGTCTGCCAGCTCCCCACATGTGTGCATTCGGGCCTGTGAGTGCATCTTTAGGAAATTCAGGGGAGAAGGGCGCCACCCAGGCCAGGGACCTGTCCACAGCTCAGGGCCAGGCGAAGAACAAGGTGGAGGGTCCTTGTGCGGTGGGATGGCGTCTGCTCCTGGTCGGGGTGGGGGTTTCCTCTGGACCAGCCTGGAGCCCTGGACATGTGCTCCCTTGGGAAGTCTTGGGTCTGCAGCCGCCCCTTTCAGGGTCACTTTGGACCTTGGACCGGGCCAGGCTTTCTCTCACTAATAGTGCTGTCAGTCCTCGGCCTGCCCTGGCTGCGTGACTTCTGTCTAGACCCCCTGCCTAATGGTGGGTTTCTCGGAGGTCCAACCATCAGGCACTGGGCGTCTGCCCTGAACCATGTTCCAGGCTGTGGGGGAGGCCCTGGGGGGTGTTACCACCTGGGGTTAATTCCACATGCACTGGTTTTAGACCCAGAGCCCCTGCCTCCTGTCCTGCTCTTTCCCGTGGGCTCCTGACACCCTCCACCAGCCTCTCCTCTCCGCACCCACTGAATTTCCCTTGCTCCCCTGGAGGGAACACATGCGAGGGTCTGAAGGACAAGGAAGGATTGCCTAGGAGGGCAGAGCGACCAATAAGAGTTACCAGTGGACCCTACCGTCCCAAGAGTAGACACAGCCCGTGGGCCCTTGCAGACCCCAGTCCTGGCAGGACAGGAATGAGGAGTGAGGACAGATCATCCAAGGCCTGGAACCAAGGACTTTCCCAAGGGTTTCTGGGAGGGAGGCTTCCATCCTGAGGGTGTAAAGTCTCTTTTTTTCAGGAGCTGCCCGTGGGAGAATTAACCCCCAGCTGTAAAACAATCCAGGGGCATTTGGAGCTAAGATATTTCGTTGGACTATTCTGAGGAAGGGGGCAAAGGTCGGGAAGTGCAATAGCACCCAGTCCTGCTTGCTCCATAGAGGGGACTCCCCAGGGAGGCTGCCACCTGGGCCAGCTTCCCGTAAGAGTCCAGGAGAGAATCACCACCTGTTCCCAGGCCTCCAAGTCCTTCTTTGGAGTCTGGCCCCGGGTCAGCCTTAGCACGCACAGGCTCTGTGAGTGCAGGAGTTTGCTGAAACTTATCTCTGCGCTCTGTAATCTGGCCCTTCATCAGCCTCACATTTTATTTATTCACGGACAGGGCAGCTCCACTCCCACCCCCAGCTCTGGCCCCTCCAGCAAGGTTTCACTCTGTCCCAGTAGGGCAGAGGTGGGTTTTCCTGCCACAAGTACCGGGCCCCTGCCATGTGCTCTCCAGGAGCCAGGGAGTGTTTAAAGTTGGGGTTTCTATCCACACATCATCTCCCCAGTTTCTCTCCACTCCCTTTCAGCCATGAGTTTTACTGGAAGCTGTGCACCTGAAGGGGGTAGGTACTCCGTGTTTGATGAAGGAGGCCAGCCAATGTCAGGGCCAGCCAAGGTCAGGGCCAGATCTTCTCAGCTTCTCCAGCTGCTCTCCCCTGGCAGGTGCTCTGAGTTTCTGTTAGAGAAGGGGCTTCTCTGATTCTGTCCCTGCTGGGGTGCTACAATAGGCCTGCTCCCAGGAGCATGCTGCCCATGGCTCTGAGGCTGGCAGATCTCTGGTGTGGGGTCTCAGACACCAAGGGTGCTGGATCTCAAGTACCAGGTGTTAGGGTACCAGATTTCAGGGACCATGTCTTAGGGTGCCAGGTCTTGGGGTGCACAGTGTTGGGCAAGGGGTCTAAGCAGAGCTCACTCCCTCACCCCTCAGCACTAGAGCCCAGAGTGGGTGGTTTCCTGCCTGAGCCATGCTGGGTACAGTGGGGTCCCTATTCTTTGCAAAAGCTTCGAGGAGGCTGGGAGCTGTCCTAGCATGAGGGTCTGAGCTGTCTGAGGCTTGCTCAGCTGGGGCAGGTCTCCCCCCACCCACGTCTGTGCCATGTTTACATCCTTCCCCCTCCCTCTGACCTCCAGCCCTCCTTCCTGACCTCATGCACTTATTTTCAGCCTTTCTCTATCTCTTCATACCTTTGTCTTCCATTTCCTCTCATCTCTGATCAGGGCTGGGGAGAGAGCAGCCCTGGTGAGTCCACATGCCTACACCCCACCCAGCCCTGCCTGCAGAGCCCATTGAACTGGGAGGGTGGTGCATTCAGGGACATGTGGGATGGGAATAGGTGAGTGCCTGGCAGCTCCCCAGCCACTCTGTTGTGGCCCTGCCATGCAGTGGTTTCCCTTGGCGTCACCTGAAGCCCAGACTCCACACCCCTACATACATACACACCCCCGCCCCTGTCAGGCAGGTCATCCAGCCCAGGGCGCTGAGCCCCACCTACCTGGGATTTCTCTTGCCACACCTCTTCTGAGCTCAGAACCATCCAGTCCCCCAACCCCCAGCTCCTGAGGATGCCTCCATTACCAAATCAATGCTGAAAAGGCAAGGACTGTGTCTTTTTGTTCCTGCTGTGTCCCCAAAGCCCGGAGCCCTACTCGCCCTCAGCAATGCTCCTGCAAGGGTGATGGGCGAATGAGTGAATGAACGAATGAACAAATGAACACATTGATGAGTGTCAGCTTCTCACCTGTCTGTAAGCTTCCTACAAACCATCCAGATGCTGGGCCTGGGAAGCAGCATCCTAAGCTCCTCAGCCAAAAATTTTCCCCCAAACGGCCGCACAGCCTCCAGTGAGCTGAACGGCACACCCTATGATGACACCCTCCAGGCGGGCAGACTGTTGACAAGCGGCGCCAGCATTAGCTCAGAGTACTGTGGGCATGTTGAGGTTCAGGGTGGGGAACACCGTCACCCCACACAGAGCTTGCCTGTGTGGGCCAGGTCCCCAGGAGAGGGCACACTCCTCCATGCCAGTCTAGAGTGCCCTCCACCACAACCTGAAATCTGTGGCCCTGTTCTCCCCCATCCAACCCTGTGAAACAGGACAGAATGAACCTGCTGGGGGCTGACATGCTGGCTTCTGGACACACGGGTGCCTGCACAGTTCCTGGCTCATGCACCCTCCCGGGACAGAGCCTGGGATTGGGGGCCCAGGCAGGTCAGTGGCCTCAGCGCAGTGATGACTCTTTAGGGCTCAAATGGGCTGATTTATCATTGCGATCCAGAGTGTTGATCTCGCAATCACAGTTCTGGGTGCTAGGCAAGCCCTCACCAGTGTGATATTCATTTAACAAATGTCACGTGCCTGGCACTGCTGCGGGCCAGGAGGAGGCACCTTCCAACTAAACAGACCCGAGCCTTGGAGGTTAGCATCCTGTGCAGGGACAGACTACACAGCCATGTCATGGAATAATGGCATTAAGTGCAATAGTGAACACAGGACGGGGGCAGTGAGCCTGTGGGTGAGGGGGAAAAGCATTATCAGGGGTGGAAGAGCCAGTGCAAAGCGCAGTGATGGGCGTGTGTGGGTGAGTCTGAGGATCAGGTGGGGGAGGGGAGCCAGCTGGGAGAACTGAGAGGTGAGGTCAGAGGGGCCAGGGAAGGGGGCCATGAGGGCTTCTGAACCGAGGTGGAGTGGACCCCACCGGGAGGAACAAGACACCAGCGGGGCATGAGGGCCACTCAGACCTGTCACACCATAAGCCGAGCTGCCCCAGGGTGATTTGTAATGTGGCAAAACCCCTCTAATTTTATAAGATTCTTCCTAATAACATGTTCAGAATACAGAAATCAGAAAACCAGTGCATATGTGCACCAGGGTCTGATCAGGGGTACAGGCTCCTCCCTCAGGAGCTGCTGACATCCCTGGTGAGATGAGGCCTGTGAGAGCTACAGGGCCCGCCAGGCTGTTGCTTTGGCCTCTGTGCCTCCAGCATCCCAAGAGGGCCCAGGCCTGGGAGGTAGGGAGGGTGTATGGCACCCGGCTCTGTTGGACCTGAGCCATGCACAGGAGTGGCGGCTGCAAACGATGACCACTGACAGCACCAGGGCTGCCCACGAAACACTGGGCAGCATCTGAGCGGGGTGAGTGCTAATGTGGCTGTTCTTCAGGCCATGCAAGGCACCTGAGCTGGGCTGGGTGTCCTTCCTGGGAGCTGGCTGTGTGTCAAGTTCTCATCTATACCCAAGTGTTCATTCAGTTCTAGAAAGAGGTGAGAGCCCCATGGTTTACTGGGGGAGGTCTCAGAGTCCAAGCAGAGGGGTCAGGTGGTGGCCAGGTGTAGGCTTCCCTTTTGGGGGGCAGTTGAGATGTGCCTCAGCAGAAGACAGAGGGCTGGGCTGAGTGAGAGAGGCTGGGGGAGAGTGGTCAGGCAGATATGCCAGCCCAGTGGACCCCAGTGGCTGGGGTGCCAGGGCCACGTAGGGCCATTTGGGCTGCAGTGGTGGGTAGTTAGGTCCTGAAGTTGGAGATGGGGGGACAGAAACAGGGTGCAGTTGAGCCAAGCTGTCTCCCAGGCATCTCCCCTCCTCCCCTTCATAGAACCCTTTGCTTACTTCAGGCACAGATATGGCTCCTGCAGACAGACTAGTGTCAGCTTCAGGAAGGTGTCCTGTGAACCACCCTCACCCCAACCTCCAGCCTCTGGGGGCAGAGGTAGGCCAGCTCCTTTCATGGCCAAACCCTTGCTCAGGGGGAAGGAACAAAGCTGCTGGGGGAGGGTCGGACTCTGTTTCTTTCCTTCCATGAATTCACCGCCTGTGGAGCTGTCATGCCAAAGTCCAACCGGGTTTGAGTTCTCAGCTGGATAAAGGTTTCTTGCAAAGGCAGGATAGGAAAGCTGGAAATGCCTATTTCTAACAGCTTTTGGAACAATGTAAAGGGTGAAAACCACCAGCTCATGGGGCTCTGTTTCTTCCTGGGGTTAGCTAGCCCTAGTTTGGAGTGCAATAAGCGCAGTGCTACAGCCTCCCCCTCATGCTTTCCCTTAGAACTTGGCCCCATGTGCTGGCCACTCAGCACAGTTCACCCTTCCCCCCTTCATTTGCCAGCTAGATGTCGGCAAGAGTGGGGCAGGGCCACCAGGGAGGCCTGTGTCTGAATTTCCAGGTGCCTGCCCATGGGCAGTTGTGCGTGTGTGTGCATGTGCACGCGTGTGCTGGTTCCTGTGGGGTGGGGGTTTCAGCTTATTTCCCATGTGGCATGGGTGCTGGGCTTGGATTTCGGTCCTGGCTCTGTCACTCCCTAAGGGTGTCAGGCCTGTCAATGACCTCTGTGGCACCAGTACTTTCTACCAGGGGTCAGTAAGGAATGGGTGAAATTCAGGTCAGGACAGATCATAGCAGGCACTGAGGGGATATCCACTTAAATATCGAGTTATTGCCACCCCCACACACCTCTGATGGAGTGTTGGCATGGTGGATGTTGAACCCTGGACACAGGGTCACCAAGGAGGCTCCCTGGACCCACCCCACTGGGAAGAGCTGGGCTCCCAGGGGAATGGGCTAGGGAAGAACTTGGGGATGCAGGAAGACGCTAAAGCCACCCTTGGCTGCACCTGTTGGAGGCTTGGCCCACTGAAACTGTGTTGTGGGGTCACAAAGGCTTTTTCAGCTTGAGATGTCACCAGGCACCCCCTGCACTGGGCCCCGGAGCCGGCCTGGGAACAGGCACACTCAACACCAGTGCCCCAGAGGGGCCTCAGTCTCCTACTACTTCCCAAAGGCGAACTCAGAGGCCAGACTCCCTACAGGCAGATGTCACCCCTGTGGCAGTGACAGCAGTAACTCGGTAACTTAGTAGAATGTGCGTTTTGAGGACTTGGGGCCTGATAGCAGTGCATCCGGAGCAGTACCCCTGTTCCTACACCAGAGGCACTGGCAAGTGCAGGATGGACACACGTGGGCAGCCCCCAGGGACAGGATGGGCTTTTCAGACCAGAGAAGCCACTCTAACCCCCTGACCAGCAGCTCAGAGTCAGGAAGTCCCCAATCCCCAGCGAGGTGCTCCAGGCCCTTCTTCCCAGCCCTCTGTGGCACCCTCCAGCTGGCGCAGGGGGAGCAGAGCCAGAGGATTTGTCCCTGTACTCACACTCCCTTGAGACCCCTGCTGGGCTGCCCATGTGGGTGCACCTCCAGTGGGCTTTCCATTTATATGTTCGATTTTCTCATGATCTGAAAATTTGTTTGAGTGTTAATGAGCTGAATGTAAGTCTATTGCCAATGAGCAGTGTGCCTCCTTGAGCCAGTGCTGGCATTTTGCTAAGCGTGTGGCGTGTCATCTGTAATCCTGAATTGCACTTGTGGCCCATGGCTAATACAGAACTGAGTAGAATTTCTCAGGTAGACCTGATGTGGTACAGTTGTGTTGGTTCCCAGGAGAGGAACCAGAAGGATGCTGGTAGCCCTGGAAGCTCTGCCCTTGGCGGAGGCCTGGCCCTTGACCCATGTCTGCATTGGCCACCATCGGGGCAAGTGCTGAGGGCAGGCAGCCCTTGCGTTGAATGGGTCCATCACACCAGCCCAGCCAGCTGCAGGAGCCTGACGTGCTGTGTTGGGCTGTTTTCAGCTTAAATCTATGCTGACTGGCCTCAGTGCCTGACTGTGGAAATTTAAACAAGACACTATGCCAGGGAAGAAGTTTCTGCTTTGTAGTATGCTCCTCGGGGTAGCACCCCATGCCTCCAGCAAAGGGAGCAGGGGAAGGTCTGTGCTCCTTGGGAAGCCTAACCTCAAGCCTACCCTCCTGCCATGAGAGCCAACAGGTGACTCATGTCTGGGCCCAGGAAGGACTCCTGTGCTGGCTCTGGTGAAGGTGTATGCGTGCTGTGGTAGATGTGTGCATGGTGTGGATTTGTGCATGGTGTGGCAAACGTGTGCATGGTGTGGTGGATGTCTGCTTGGCATGGTGGACATGTGCATGCCGTGGTAGATGCGTGCATGGTGTGGTGGATATGTGCATGGCATGGCAGACCTGTGCATAGCGTGGTAGATGTGTGCATGGTGTGGTGGGTACATGTGTATGCCATGGTGGAGCCACGTGGGGTGGAACATCCCTTCTTCCTGATGCCCCAGCCAAAAAACTAAAACTAAACGACAACCTTTCCCTTTTACTTTCATCGGGCTTGGGGAAGAAGCACTCAGTGCACATTCCTTGCAGGAATCTGATCTTCCTCTTTACAACAGCCCAGAAAGGTCTAGTAGGCTATCATTTGACAATAAGGAAACCATGTCTGAAAGAGATGAAATACTAGTAACTTGTAGTAAGTGGCAAGACAGGTCCCTCCCACAGAAAGGTGTCCAATGTGCAGGAATGTGACTCATCCCTGCACCCCCCGCCCCTGCCATAGGTTCACCTCCATGACAGCCCCTGCAGCTGGAGGTAGGGGCCAGCTTTCAGCCAGATATTCAGCAGGATCTACCCTTGGCCCCTCACTCTCAGGCATTTGGGACAAGCCAGTGGGATATGGGAATACAAAAGCTGTCCCAGTGAGGGTGTCCTGGCTCTGCATTTGCCTCCAGGAACTTTTGCTTGTATTTGTTTTTGTTGAGCTTTCTAGAAACTAGGTGCCTGTGTAGGCCCTCTGGGCTGGTGGTGTCTTATGGTCCTCCCACGTTGGGGAGCCCTTTGTCCTCTGGCTGTGCTGCATCAGTATCAAAAATCAATAGTTCCATCTCTTCCCACTGCTCTGTGGCCTGTGACAAAGTCCTGGTTTCGGGGGACAGTACTTGGAACACCCTGATAGTGGAGACCGTGGGGACATGGCGGCCACATGAGCAAACACAGCCCTATTTATGATAATGTGGGACGTCACCCACATATTGTGTCTGCAGGAATATTAACCTCAGAGGAAATGGCCTTGTTGGGACTTTTTGCATGAAGCTGTAAAGGTTCATGAGATCCAAACTCACTCCCCTTCAGAGTATCTGTTTGCCAAATTCTTCTAGACTTTTCGGGGTCCCTCTCATCCCCCGACCCCACCCCAAAGGGAAGTGTCTGCATCTTTGCTTCAGTGGACTTTGCAATGAATTTCTCACAGTCAATCTCCAGACCTCCAGCCAACCACACCACCAACTGAGGGCGAGATTTTTCTCCTCTCACAATGGCTTCCCGGGCTGTAATGAGCCTTGTATGTTCTTGAAACTTAAAGCATGGGAGAAGAACACCCCTCTGATTTGCCCAGCCGAGCGGCCTTCAGCTTTCTCATTCTGGGGAGGGCGTGCACTGCACATGCCCTCCCGTGGGCCCTTCTCCGTCTTGTGCATCTTCTCCGTCTGGGGAGCTTGTGTGGTGCTGGCCCACTTGTGCGTGGCTCTGATGTGGCACCCTCCCTTCTTACCTGTCTTCCCTGTTTTTGCTGGTGTGCCTGTCACACTGGGGTACAATGTGTCATTTTTTAATAAACTCTCAGTGACCTGGTCACCAGCTACCTGCCAAAGTCATGCCCCATGTGTCATTCAGTCTTCCGTTTGATTAGTGGGTGGACTCGGCTGTCCCTCTTCTAAAGAGCTAGCGGGGCCCCCACCTTCCCCCAGCTCACCCCAACTCCAGGTGCCACATTTAGGCCCCTCCTTCTCTTCCACCCAAATTTACCTGCCCTGGACCCTCAGCTTACTTCACACCTGTTTCAGTTCCATTTGAAGATGGATCAGTAGAAATCATCCAATCTGAAGAATTTCTCTAATCTGTAAATCTGTATATTTCACTAAATTGGGGGCACTTGGCCATTATTTCTTTGGATTTTTTTTCTACCCCATTCTTTTTCTCCTCTCCTTTGGGACTCCAGTTACTCTTTGATGGACATTTTGCTATTATCCCCAAGGCCACTGAGGCTCTTCATTTTGTAATCTTCCTTCTTCTTGTTCTTCAGATTGGATCATTTCTATTGATTGATCACCAAGTCCACCATCTCTCCTGTCACCTCTGTCTGCCGTGAAATAAGTCTATCCATTGGATGTTTTCATTCAGATATTGAATTCTTCAATTCTAGAACTTTCATTTGGTTCTTTTAGATATCTTCTGTTTCAGGGGTCAGTTGACTACAACCCATGGGCTGGTCCTGTTTTTGTAAATACAATTATGTTGGAACACGGGCCGTGCCCATTTGTTTATGTATTATGGCTGTTTTTGTGCTAAATGGCAGAGTAGTTGCAAAACAGACTGTAGAACCCACAAGCCTAAATGACTTACCATCTGGTGGGGTTTTTTGTTTTTTGTTTTTTGCCTTTTATTTCACCTAATCCCTCTTTCCTCCCCCTTTGGTAACTATCAGCTTGTTTTCTATACCAATAGGTCTGTTTCTGTTTTGTTTATTACTTTTTTTTTTTTTCTTCAGATCCACATATAGTGAAACCAGGGGCATTTGTCTTTCTCTGAATGGTTATTTCACTCAGCACAGCACCATCTAGGGCCATCCAGGTTGTTGCAAATGGCAAGATTTCACTCTTTGTAAAGCTGACTAGTATTCCATCGTATGTACGTACCACATCTTTATCCACTTATCTATTGATGGCCACCTAGGCTGCTTCTGTTATCTTGGCTGTTACCAGCAGGGGTGCATATATTTTTTCCAGTTAGAGCTTTTGTTTTCTTCAGATAAATACTTAGAAGTGGAATCACTGGATCATATGGCAGGTTTTTAAAATTTTTTTAAGGAATCTCCATACTGTTTTCCAAAGTGGCTGCACCAATCTGCGTTCCCACCAACAGTGCACAAGGGTTCCCATTTCTGCACATCCTTGCCAACACTTGCTTGTTGACTTATTGATGATAGCCATTTTGACTGATATAAGGTTCATTGTGGTTTTAATTTGCATTTCTCTGATGATTAGTGATGCTGAGCATTTTTTTCAGATGTCTATTGGCCATCTGTATGTCTTCTTTGGAGAAGTGTCTGTTCAGGTTCTCTGCCCATTTTTTTGGTGTTAAGTTGTATGAGTTCCTCATATATTTTGGATAGTAACCCTTTATTGGATGTGTCATTGGCGAATATCTTCTCACATTTGGTAGGTTGTGTTGATGGTTTTTTCCTCTGTGCAGAAGTCTTTAGTTTGATTAAGTCTCATTTTTAAAAGTTTTTCTTTTATTTCCGTTGCCCGAGGCAATATATCCAAAAAAATATTGCTAACAGAGATGTCCAAGAGTTTATTGCCTATGTTTTCTTCTAGGAGTTTTATGGTTCTAAGATTTTTAAGGTCTTACATTTAAATCTTTAATCGATTTTGAGTTTATTTTTTATATATGGTGTAAGAACATGGTTCGATTTCATTTTTTTTGCATGTATCTGTCCAGTTTTCCCAACACCACTTATTGAAAGACTGTTTACTACGTTGTATTTCCTTGCCTACTTTGTCATAGATTAATTGACCATATAAGTGAGGATTTATTTTTGGCTCTCATTTCTATTCCATTGATCTGCATATCTGTTTTTATGCCAGTACCACATTGCTTTAATTATTGTAGATTTATAATATAGTTTGAAGTCTAGGAGCTTGATACCTCCCATTTTGTGCTTTTTCGATGTTTCTTTGGCTATGTGGTG
>VMDR010005662.1:0-50105 GCA_007922815.1 Macrotus californicus
ATGTTTTCTATAACACAGGGCTTAAAATAAATTTTTTAAATGAGAATAGAAGGAGATACACAACTGTAAGCAAAGAATAAAGATAAAGTTATGAGAAAGGATCGTGAAAGAGGTGAAGAAGGGGGAATGATGAATGGAGTTAGGCAGATGAAGAGTTGGGAGGAGATAAATCAAGAAGACGAGAGATGGGTGCACGTAGGACAGATAGCTGGCACTTTACCTGAGAGAGTTACAAAGGGAGGGATGAAAATACAGAAATATATTGAGAAAGAAAAGAGAATATGTAGAATGTCCTGTCAGATAGCTTTGGTGTAACTAAAGTGCCAGATAAGTCCCTCCTCAAAATGAGAAACATGAGCTGGGGTGGAAGTTTACAGATTGTGTACTGCATGGGAGTCTGAAAGAGATGAGGGAGAGGACTGTTAGTAAGAACTTAAAGGCGATGATTTATGAGGTGACCCGCTAGTTCACTAATCAGGCCGTCTACAATAGCTCCTTGCAGAGAAGCAAGGAGAAAAAGGTTAGTGTAGAGCTTGGCATTTGAAAGGGAGACAAAGTGCAGGAATATTAGTGCAAAGCTGATTCAACATTTGAAAATCAATTAATGTAATCCATGACACCCACAGACTAAAAAAGAAAAAAACACATGGTCATATTAATAGATACAAATAAAAGCATTTGATGAAATTCAGCACCTATTTATGACAAAAGCTCTGAGCATACTAGGGATAGAGGGGAATTTTCTCAACTTGATAAAGACTATTTGCAAAAAACCTATAGTTAACATCATACGTAATGCTAAAAACCTGAAATCTTTGACACTAAGGTCAGACACATGGCAAAAATGTCTCCTGTCACCATTCATTTTCAACATGGTGCTAGAAGTCGTACCTAATGCAACAATACAGAAAAAGGAAATAAATTGAGAAAAAAGATATAAAATTGTCTTTCTAGACAATGTTATTGTCTATGTAGAAAATAAAAAAGAATTGATAAAACAAAACCATCCTGGAACTAATAAGTGATTACAGCAAGATTGCAAGATTATAAGACTATTTGCTTTCCAAGAACGGAAAAGTAGAATTTGAAGTTAAAAAGTAAACCATTTATAGGTTCAATGCAAACCAAACTAAAGTCCCAGCAAGTTATTTAATGGATATCAACAACATTATTTTAAAGTTTATGTGGAGAAGCAAATAACCTAGAATAACAAACGCAATAGTGAAGTTGGAGAGCTGATGCTTCCCAATATCAAGACTTACTATGAAGCTACAGTAATGAAGACAGTGTAGTATTGGTAAAAGAATAGACACATTGATTAGTGGAATAGAGTGGAGAGCCCAGAAATAGACTCCTGTAAATACAGTCAATTGATTTTTGACCAAGGAGCAAAGGCAATATAATGAAGCAAAGGTAGTTTCTTCAAGCAATGGTCTGGAAGGAACGGGTATCATGTGCAAAGAAATGACAGACCCTTCGCAAAAACTAACTCACAATGGATTACTGGCAACTGTAAAACTCCTAGAAGATAACAGGAGAAAGCCCAGATGACCTTGGGTATGGTGATGCCTTTTTAGATACAGTACCAAAGATACTATTCACGGAAAAATAATTGATAAGCTGAGCTTTATTTAAATTAAAAATTTCTCATCTGAAGAAGAATATCAAGAGAATAAGAATACAGTCCACAGAGTGGGAGAACATACTTGTAAAAGATGTGTCTGCTGAATGACTGTTATTCAAAATATACGAAGAACTCTTAAAACTTAATGAAAAAACAAACAACCTAATTTTTAAAAAATGAGCCAAGAACTTTAATAGACACCTCACTAAAGAAGATATGCATATGGCAAACAAACACATGAAGAGATGCTCTACATCATTAGTGATTAGGAAAATGCAAATCAAAACTACGAGACACAACAAATACCTATTAAAATAGTCAAAATCCAGAAAACTGACACCATCAAATGCTGGTGAGCATGTGGAGCAGTAGAAACTCATATATTGCTGGTGGGAATGCAAAATGGTACAGCCTCTCTAGAAGACAGTTCAGATAATTTCATAGAGAAATAAACATATAAAGGCCTGTCCAGAAAGTATCCAGCCACATACTATTAAAAAATATAGATATTTATTGAAGAAGATATGAGATACAAGAAACACTGAGGACAATGACACCTCAGTCTCCTTCAAAGGAAGCACCTTGGGACTTCACACAGTTCTCCCAGTCACCTTCAGCTGCCTATCATATTTTCCTGAATCTCATTAACGATCTGAAATTTCTTCCCTTTCAAAGGTGATTTTAGTTTTGGGAAAAGCCAGAAGTCTCAGGGCATTGAGTCTGGCTTGTAGGAATGCTGAGTCACCTGGGTGATTTGATGTTTTGCCAAAAAACTCTCCACAAGACAGGATGCATGAGTGGATGCCATTGTCATGATGAAGCTGTCAATCACCAGTTGCCCATAGCTGCAGCCTTCTGAATCTTCCAAGTAGTTTCCGCAGAGGACTGTTCAAGCTTAACACAAAATTTGAAGCAGATTTGTTGCTCTGTTTGCTCAGTCATTTTGAATGTGACGGCCCCACAGTACACACGCTCACTCAATGTTGTCTACTGTCCCCACTGACTAGTACAGTGAAGTCATCATTGTTCACACACAAGCATTCCAGTCCACTCTCCTTGGCAGCCAGGTTACGTTGATGTGGTGCAAACCATTTTCATTAAATTAATAATGGCTCGACATTTTCTGGACAGACCTTATACTCTTACAATCAGATCAGCAATTGTGCTCGTTGGTATTTACCCAAAGGAGTTGAAGACTTAGGACCACACATAACCTGCACATGGAATTTTATAGCAGCTTACTTATAGCTGCCACAAGTTGGAAACAATCAAGATGTCCTTTAATAAGTGAATAGGTAATATAAATATATCCAGATAATGAAATATTATTTAGCACTAAAAGGAAATGATCTAGTAAACCATAAAAAGCCTCAAGTGAATGTTATTAAGTGAGAGACGCTAATCTGAAAAGGCTTTCTGTGTAATTCCAGCTATATGACATTCTGAAAGAGGAAAACTATGGAGATGATAAAAAGAAGTGGTTGCCAGTGGGGGAAGGGTGGGGAACAGATGAATGGGGGGGCACCAAGAATTTTTAGGGCAGTAAAAATACTCTGTGTATTACAATGCTGGATACACATCATTGTGTGTATGTCCGAGTCCATAGAATGTACAATGCCAAGTGTGAGCCCTAAAGTACACTAAACTATGCATTTTGGGTGATAACAATCTGTCCATGTAGGTTTATCCTTGGTTAAAATTACGTATGATTCTAGTGAGTAATGTGGATACGGAGAAGGATATGCATGTGGGAATGGGGGATATATGGGAAATATCCATACCTCCCTATCAATTTTGTTGTAAAAAAATCAAGTCTTTAAAAAATTTATTCAAGTGTGCTTTCTTGAAAGTGATTCTTTTTTGCTGACCATCAAGTTCCTTTCCTTTTAAAAACTCTTTCTCTCCAGTAATTCTGCTTTACATTTGGTGCTTCTGACTTTACATACTAAATTTACTTTTGCCTCTCAGCACAGCTCTATATGTCTTACAGAGAACGAAGTACTAAAAGTAGAGGGAGAAAAAGATAAAGCAAGACACACGAGACCTTAATGGGGCTGTAGATGAAACAACGCACCTCGTAATGAGCCCCTACCAGTGGGTCGAGAAGGCTCATTTATAAACTTGCAGTGTCTTTTACGTCATCTCTTCACGTCTTAACTAAAACTTGCTGACACTCATTGAGTGCATTTCATCATCTGCTTGCAAATTCTAATTTTCCCTCAGTCTTGCAATAAACACACTCGGTTATTGTGCTGAAACAGTCTATTGTGGGGAAAGTTCAATAAGAAGAAAAGTGAAAGGAGGACATTGAACTTGCTCGAGCTTGGGCTGGGTGTGCGGCAGAGCCCCCGATCTTATTTGTCTATGAAAATTCCCTACAAAAAATTAACAATACCTTTGAATCAGTGGTTGACCATCCAATAATAATAGATTCTTTGGCTAAATATTTCTGTGCCTCAGTCAATGATTACTGACATAATGACCCAGATTTTCTATCCTATTTTCTCTGGCCTAGGACAAGTGTCTTGTCAGTTGTATCTGGTTTGAGAATTTTAGAATATTTCTGTAATCTATTATTTGTTATCAACTGTCTGTTATCTATTCTTCTTCTTCTGGAGTCTATATTATCCTTCCAGCTTGAATTCTTCCTTTACATTGTTTCAGACCAATGGGCAAGCAGGCCTTTTCATCCCCAGGGAAGGCCATGACCTTGTGACCTAGTCCAGGACTCAGTAAATGGCACTGTTTCAATTTGGTAATAGTGAAGGGCAATGCAAGGTCTAAAACCACTGCCCTCAAGGATATATGCATCTAGCTGGGAGGTAAGACACGTGTGTGTGAAAAAACGGCATACACAGTGGATTATTAAGTACCGGATGCAGGCTTTGACTATGTGATGTGGGAATTCAGAAACAGGAGAAATCACTGTGGGCTGGGGAACTCAGGGAAGGATGGAAATGGGATGGCAGTCCAGGTGGAATTGTATTGGGTTGGCCAAAGAGTCCATTGTGTTATTTCCACAAAATGAAAGACACATTTTTCATTTTCATCAATAACTGTATTGACTTGGATATTTTGAGTATGTCGGCTATCTCCTGCTATTGGCTTCTGGTGGGTTAGAGGCCAGGGGTGCTGCTAAACACCTTCCAATGCATAAGACAGCCCCACAGCAAAGAATTATTTGGCCAAAATGTCAATGGTACCAAGAAACTTCACAAACCACTTTTGACACATTCATCAGTCACAGCACCTCCATACGCCGCACAGATCTTTTTCTGTTTCAGTTGTGTTTTTACTTTTCTTAAAATAATAAAGCATACTATGCTGAAGGTGTTGTGTTTTCTTCCATCTTCAATATTAAAATGGCTGCACAAAAATTCACCAACTTTGTTAAGTATTTTTAAATGCATGCTGATATGAGATCTGTCACAATACAACCTAACAAAATTGTTTCAAATGAAGTTAAAGACAATTAAGCACAACTAGAGCCATCGTACGGAAAAAACGGTCTTTTTGTCCAGGCCAGTATAAGCGAGGCACAGAGGTGGAAAGGTGCATGAGTACTTGATGGAAATGATGGCTAGAAAGTGATTAGAAAGCAAAATTTGAGCTTAGAAATGGGGGATGAGATCGGAAATCTTGGATGGAATAAACAGTCATGGAGTTTGATGTTTACCAGTCCAGGGAATTTGGAGTTTGTTGGATGAGATGTAGGAAGATTTGTTTAAGCAGGAGAGAAAATGATACATTTAAACTCACTTTCTATATGGTTCTCAGTAGACAAAAGGTTGCTGTTAGTTTTTGCCTTTCGGGCACTATAATTTTAATTTATTAGATGCAAATTAGTAAGTCATGTCTGTCTTTTCCTAGAACTGCATGCATCTCTGAACCCATCTCTCATTTTTCTAGGATACATTCACCACAATTCAGAGCCTTGAGAAGACACTACTGTTTTTGCTTTGTGGCTGGAGAAGTTCAGGTAAGAACGTCTGACCCGCTCTGAGTTACTAAGCTGACTCAGGTAAGTCATGTGAGACATGCCCCATAGGACCCTAATGTTTGGTCTTTAGTTTTCCTCTGTTTTTTTTTTTCCTAGAGAAAACTTTTTTATACTTGATGAACTCTTTATTGGAAACAAGTACTCAACTGATACTGTAGTTATCAGTTTGACTTTATGCTCTAGGATATTTAGGAAACTTTCTCCCACTTCTGATGTAGGCCATCTTATCCCTAAGAACTCAGTTTTCTTTTTGTGCTGTAAAATGCCTCCCAGGAAGATGCTAGTGAAAAGGTGGCCCCACCGAGAACTGCTTGTGTCTCGGAAGAGTGGAATTGTCTGAAGGTGGTTGTCCATGGGAGAAGAGCAGAAAACACAGCCACATACACTCTGTCGGACCTGCTATCTTTCCGAGGGACTCAGTACTGGGCGTCACAGAGATAAGCAACCTCTTGGTCTCAGCCGGAGATAGCTCCCCTTTCGTTCTGACCATCCCTGTACTAACCAGGTCACTGCATCCTGCATTCATGGCTTCACAAAGCTCTGCTTTCATTCTAATCGGAGGCTGATCTCTATTGAGGACCTTTGTTGTCTATGACCGTGGAATCAAAGAAAAGGGATCTGATGTTGGCTGGGCCAGGACGGGCAGGGCTGTGAAGTGGAAGCCTTAGTCTCAAAATGGAACTCTCTCCCAGCACCCCCCGCCCACATTGCCCCTATAGCTAGGAGAAGCAGCTCCTAGTTTCTCAGCTCCTAGTTTTAGGTCCCCCCCGCCCCCGCCCAAATGTTAATCCTGCTGTTTATTAGGAGGCTGTGACCATCTCTATAATCTTGTTGTATAAATCTTGCAGGTTTAAATTACTGTGTTACCTAGCAGAGGAAGTATATACTTAAATAGGTGGGCCTTTTGGTGCTGGGAAAATTATGTCATGCAAACAGCCACTTTTTGGTATATATAATTTATCTGTGTTTAGAATTTTAGAGCAGACTGAAATTTTACAAGTCACCCATTCTAGACTTCCCATTTTACAAATGAGGAAATTAAGGCTCACAGGCAGCAACCACCAACGCGGTGACTAGCTGACCACCCTGACTCCAGTGCTTTCAGGGCGAACCTGGGGAAGCCGGAGGCAAAGGAGGATGTCTGTCACCCCAGCAACCAATGAACCAGCTCAGAGCTTCCTAGCTGTTATTGACACATTGCAGACCAAAATCCATGCTTTCTGTCTATTCCATCACATGGCAACACAATGCAATAAAAATATCTCCTCATTCATAAACAACACATTAAAATTCTAGAACACTGTAGTATCAGTTTGACTTTATATTCTAGGATGTTTAGGAAATTTTCTCCCATTTCTGATTTAGGCCATCTTATCCCTAAGAACTCAGCCTTAGCACATAAATTTTTAACCTAATTTAAATTTAATAAAGATAGTAGGCTGTTTCTGTCTTAAGTGAATGGAGGGGAAAAAAATCAGTGAAATATATTGAGGCTAGCCAAAGGCAGCATTTGTTTTGGAAATTTATTTAGGGTCATAGTTATAGGATCTAAAATAAATGAGGCTTGGATAAAAGGCATAAGGCAATGAATAGGTGTTCTATTCTATTGATAAAAATTGGGACAATTAACCCAAGCACTGTTATTAACAATTCTTCCGGCTCAAATTCTTGCGTATGTAGTTGGAAAGCAGTAAAGTCAATGCACGTTGCTTTCAAACTGCACCATGAAAATTTATAGACACAACTCCTTATTGCCTTCTTGTGATAAGGGCAAAATGCCTAAAAACCCAGGTTGATAAAACTTGCTGAACCTATGTGAAGACAGACCCTTATCTACTTAAATATTGGTGATCTGTTGGATTCCTCTTACTCACTCTTCTTTACTCATGCTGCATGCTGCCTTGGGGCGAACTCATTCTCATCTGTGACTTCAACTGCTGTTTAGAACAGGGGGAGTGAAGGTGCTGCAGGCCTGCTACCCTCTGTCGCCCAGGCCCATGGCACACAGTGCTGGCTTGTCCTTGTCCTCAGTGGTCCTCAACACACAGCCTCAGTCTAACACTCTAGGTTGATCAAAGTTGGCACCACATCTATTTTGGGACTCACAATTAATCAGTCTTTGACCCAGATCAACTCCCAAGCTGTGTATCTGAATATATGAGAGCCCATCTCTACCTAGATTATTTAAGTACCTCAGTTTCCACCTGTGCAAACAAAATCCTCATTCCTATCGCTACACCTGCTTTTCTTCTGTCTTCCTTATACCTATAATCCCATTAGCCACTGAAGCCTGCACTGTATTTCTTCTTGAATCCTTCTTGACTGCTGCCTTTATGCCTCAAGTCACCACTTTATTCAGGTTCTTGCAAAGCCTGCTTGCTGGCATCTCTGACTTCATTGTCCTCTCTTCCTTACACATTGCTATAAGAGGGATTTCTCTCAAAACCACAAATCTGACCACATCATTTCTCTGCTTACAGATCCCCACAATGGCTACCCCATGGTCTTCGGAATACATTTCAAGCCTCTCGGCTCAGCTTATTAAGATCCCGTTAATTTGTCTGCACGTACCTTTCCAGACGTGCTGACTTCTCTGTTTTTACATTTGCTGAAGTTTCCACTAATTTATTTATTTTCATAAAGACATGTATTTGGTTTGTTTTATTAATCAAATCTTTACTATTTTTTGGTTTTCCATTTTATAGCCTTTTAACTTATAATTTATCTTTATTAACTTTTTAAATCTGATACTTAGATAATTTATTTTAATGTTCTCATATAAAGTTTTTAAGGCTCTGAATTTTCTTCTCACTATGGCTGTGGTCACAATCCTATAGGTCATATTCTCCTTGTCATTCACCTCTAACTTGTTTGTGCTTTTACTTTGGATTTTACTCAGGATTTGTTACAGAAAAATGCTTAACAATTTTCAAGTAAAATGATTTTTTTCTCCTTTTTTTGTTGTTAGCTTATTGTGAATTAGAGTTAGAAAAATGTGGCTGAAATAAATGTCCCACTTATATAAATGTCCCAATTATTGATCATTTGTGTATATGTGTGTATGCCAACTAATACATGGCCAATTTTGTAAATAGCCCATAGAGCTTAAGGAAAGATATATTCTCTTACTGTTAAGAATACCATTCTTTCCACATGTATTAAATGAAACATAGTGACAGCCAAATATTCATTTGGAAAGAGTTTTTCCATGACACCTTTCTGACTAAGGATAAGTACATGCTGTCCAAGTATTTCCCTTGTGCTTTTCTTTCAGTGAGATTTTGGCTAGGACAGGGTTCAAGGTTCAGGGTGGCCTTCAGAATTAGGATGATATTGTTCTTTTGTTTTCTAGAAATCCTATTTGCAGATAGGAAGTGTCAATCTGATTCTGCTTCCATATTGGTACAGTTTCTGTCCCTCTGAAGTGTTTTAGGATAGTCTCTCTATTGTTTGGGGTCCGAAATCTCACCAGGACAAGCCTAGTGTTGTGGTCGCTTCTGTTTTTAATTTGGGGATTTTCACCTGAAGATCTGATAGGAGCCTTTTTCTCCATTATTATTTTTATTATTTCTTCCTCTCCATTCTCTCTCCTGTTTTTTTTTCAGAATTCCTACTGAATGGATGACCCCTCTCCCAGCTCTTCTCCTCATGTTCCTCACGTTTCCCCCAACGTTTTGCACCCTTTTCTTCCTGTGTTACGTGGTACGAGAAGCACACATCTTTAGCTGCCCGCTGACTGCTTGACTCTGCAGTCACGGACATTTCGCTGTTTGGCCCATCACGTTTGGCCATATTTTTAACTCTTCCCTTGTTTTCTTTATTGCAATGCATTCTTTCCTTTTGAACACAATATCCCTTCCAACCAATTTGAAGGTATTAATTGTATCTATTTATGTTTAATTTCCTTTGTTTATATTATTTTGTAGTTTTCTTTCATTTGCTGTGATTCCACGATTTCCCCAGGGGTTCGTTCTTATCTTTCTTGAGTTTAGAACTCATTATTCCTAAAAAAAATTATATTTGATGTCTTTTCTGTTGATTTTCCTCTCATCCTTAGACACTCTAGTTGTCTAACACACATCACTGCTCAAGCAGCACCCGGACAGGTTCTGATTATCAGGGCCGGGCTCCAGAGCTTGTGTGGAAGTGCTAGGGGGACCTTCGTCCCCGTCCCTCCAGGAAGCATAGGCTGTCCACAGCGCTTGCTCTGCTTCCAGCTCCCACTGCTCGAGAGTTTCTGGTGCCTCAGCCTCCACTTTAGAGAGCTGCTCTCGCGGCTTGCACCTGCAGATCAGTCTAGAGTCTGTAGGTCTAAAAAGTAACCACTCCCTTTGTGATGACAGGGCGGGAAGGGGGGTGGATGCTGATGTAAATGTTTCTCACCCTTCATCAATCTCCTCACCAACTGTCTTCATCCTGCTCTTTCGCCTAGTTCCCACGTTTCTGCTCTTGGGATTATTTTGGTGCACAGTTGGGAAAAAACACTCTGTTTGGCCTTCTCTCTTCTATATGAGATGGTGACTTCCTTAGTTCTCCCAGGTTTTACTTTCAGTCTGGTCTGAGTGGCGCTATAGCCTTCAGAAATTTGTCTGGTGGCATCACTTTCCAATGTACCCCTCTGCTAAGATTTATTCTTTTTCTATGTATATATGTTTTTCTGCTCTTTTAGTGGGAATTCCCCTCCCCCCACCCTCTTTTTTTTTTTTTTTTGAGAGAACCCTTGTGTTCGGTTAGCCAGCCTGAACTGGAAAATTAGCACTTTGTTTAGGCCTTCACTGTGCAGCCAGGACTTTTCCATCTTAGTGTTTCTTTTGTTGAAGAATTCAGAACAAATGTCTTAAGGTCAGGTCAGAAGTATTCTGGGCTATGCCCCCAAGGCTCTTCCTGGGTCATGATTAATCAGAGCCCCTTGCGGAGGCACAGATCATGTCTTCCTCCTCAGGGTGAGAACTGGCAGACAGCCTTATCTCACCTTTTAGGGAATATGGTTACAAAGCCTCAGACTTTGAAAACTACCTCAAAACCTACTTCACATTTATTTTAGGTGATTTCGGGACCTTTATACAACCAGGACTCCAGGTTGTTTATTTTTCCATCCCAGAGTTTCTGAGAAAATTTAAGAGATTAGCTTTCCTTAAATTTACTTATGTTTGTGGGACACTTTTCACTTTACCTGGACTTTCCTGTTGCTATTTCATTTGAGCCTCTTGACAAATTTTCTCAGTAGACATGGAGTATTATCCTCACGTAACACACAAGCAAATTGATTCAGAGAGGTTATTTGCCAAGTTATACAAATAAAATATCAAACCCTGCAATTCTCCTGAAGTTCTTTCTCTGTGTATACCTCATGTGGATTTCTTTCTTTAATGACTGAAGTGAGACCAGTGTCTTTAGACAAGAACTGGTTTTAAGTCAAGATGTATATCCCTGAGGCTAGATAGGAATTAAACTAGATTCCTGGGGTTGGATTCAGTATTTACTGAGAAAAAAGTAACCGATTCTAAAAGATTAGATTTTTATATTTTTAAAAGGCATAGAACCAATTATCCCTTTAAAAAGCCGCCCCGCTGTTTTTTTCCCCCCACCCCGAGAAAAACAATTACAGGTATTATTATAGGAGTTGCTTTAAGATGCTTGATCACCTACATTAACTCCACCTTTCTGTCTGTTTCCTTTATAGGGTATATTAGTTATCTATTGTTGTATTTAAAAGCACACTCCCCCCAAGCTTAGTGGCTTAAAACAGCCACCATTTATTTATCGTTCCTAAGTATACCAATCAGCTGGGCAGTCCTGTTGATGTGTCCAGGCTTGGCTGATCTCACCTGGCCTCACTCATGTGTCTGTGTTCAGCTTGAGTGTTGATTGGGAGCCGACTACTCTACTCATGACTCGTGGTGGGCTGGCTGGCTGGCTGGCTTGGCTGGAGTGGTGCCTTTCACCAGCCAGCAGGCCAACCCCGGCCTGTTCATGCAGTGGCATCTGAGTTCCAAGAGAGCAATTAAAAGCTCACCAGGCCTCTTGGAGCCCAAGGATTAGAACTGGCAAAATGTCACTTCCACTATATTTTCTTGGTCAAAAATAAGTCAGAAATTCAGCCCATACAAAGGATAGGTATCTTCAAAGTCATATCGGAAGGAGCATGGATACAGAGAGAATAACTGGCCTCATTTTTGAAACAGTCTGCCACACGTGTGTGTTGTACCCAGGGCTCAGCTGCTGTGAGTGTTAGCTGCCAAAGGCCCACTGATGCTGCCCTTTTTCTGGGGAACTGCCTTCAGCTGAAGAGGACTGTGGTGCCCTAGGGATCATGCCCTATCTTTTTTTGTGAGGGGAAGGAGGTGTGTCCCCCAGCCAGTGACTGATGAATATGGGAATACAGATGGCTGATGGCCAGGCCCCTGGAAGCAAGGTTATAGGTCAGGCAATTTAAGCTCCGGAGCCTCCCTGTGGATCAAGGCAAGACTAGACTTCATCTGGGTTCACATCCTTGTTCTGCTTTTACCCTTCTCCTTTCTTACCTTTCTCACCCCCTTACAGGGTTTTCCTGAAGTGTACTCCCTCAATAATTCACAGGCACCCAATTCCTTGGCTCAGACCCTACTTCTATGAATCACTCCCAAGGTGGCTGTTTTATTGATGACATGATATTAAAAGACAGCAGATACTTGTCATTAGGACATATCTGCAAGCATTGTTGCATATCCTTAGCTTACCTGCAGTTTATTTGAGATTTCAAAATGGTGTTTTACACTTTGGTAAAAGTAACAGTGGCTAATATTTACTGAGTGCTTAGTGCCATGTATAGGCTCTGTGCTCAGTATGTAACGTACATGATCTCATTTAATCCCCACCATGACCATATGAGATAGTTGTTGTTATCAGTGTTTATACTTCCAGTGTTTTCTAAATCATTTCCTATCTGTGATTTTGTTCTACTATTATTTAATCTGGCAACACAAGACTTCTGAGTCTGCATCAAAATAGCCTTTGACACATGGCATAAGGAAACACCTGACATATCACAGACAAGATAATTTGACCTCCTTCAGCTCGGAAAAATCAGGCCTCTTTGGGTGTCTCATTGAATACTATTGGTAGGAAAACCTAATGGCCAAGGTAAATCATGTTCAAAACAGTAAATCATTTCAGTGACATCAGTCGTTCCTTGTGGTGTTCAAGTCGGGTATTACTAAGTGTGGCAAAGTATAAAGGTCATTTACATATGTGTAACCAATGCTGCGGACATCATGGAAGGATGAGAAATGAGTCCATAGCAACTGTTCAAATCAGTAAATTCCCAATTGCAGCAGCTGCAGCAGGAAATAGGAACTCTTTTAAAGAGAGGGTCAAGGGAAAGGCATCAATTCTTTGTTAGTTGTATGGCAATGCTTTATCTTTTTCAGTTCAGGTGGAAATGGCCTCGAACTCCAAGGGAAAACCCAGAGAGGAAGACCAGATAAGACTGGCATGGTGCTAAGCCAGAAACCAAGGCTTAAAGAGGTGAAGAGAACTATCCCCAAGGTTACACAGCTAGGAAGTGGTATGGTGGAGATTTGAACCAGGGTTCTCACTGTCCCCGAAAGAGCAGGAAATGAAAGACTTGACAGCGTGAGGCTATGTGGAGGGTGCGTCCTGGAGAACAGTTCCTACAGTGCATGTTTCTTCTTTAGTAAAAGCAAAGGAAACTCCAACAGGTGGCATTGCCATGGTTCCTCCTCTCTGAGCTAAACCCCTGCAAGTTTTACTTATAGGAGATTTCAACAGGACTGATACAATTAAATATATTAGCTACCCAGAAGCAGAACAGACATTTGAAGAGAAGGGGAGCTTGAGGGAGAGACTGAATAAACCAACAAGAAGCTGCTAAGAGACACAAAGTAAAGAAAGTTTCTCTGGAAGGTGAATAATTAAGACAATTCTTGCAGTGAAAGACCCAGAGCCTAATTTACCAGGAGACTGGGTACCTTGTTCTACAGGGAGCCAGAGTTAGTGAACACAGCCATCGGGCAGTCTGTGAATTCCCTGAGTGAGGACTCACTGGTGTCGAGCACGTAGTGACTCACTTGTTCACACACCCACGGGAAGGAGCCACAGGAATAACTCAGGTTCCCAAACATCATTTGTTTCATCCAAGTGAAAAGCAGTCACCTCTGAGCCCCACGAATGCCCAGTTTAGTCTCAACTTTTAGTAGATTTTATGTGTCCCAGTGTCTTGAAGACAAAGCCGACAACTGATTTTTACATCTGCCAAGCTGGTCTTTCCCCGTTGTAAGCAGGCAGCCAGGGCAAGCAGGTCGCTTCTATTACCTCACATGCAGGAGGTCCGGTGCAGAGCAAAATGGGAAAAGAAGTGAGAGCATAAGGCAAAAAGGTTGGATGAGCCCAGAAAAGGACAATAGGGGCCTGGTGAGCCATTCTTGGCAGGGTGCCCGGAGCAGCTTCAGGAGATGGACAGAGCCCAGAAAGAGAATTTCCTGCTTTGGGTTAAAAAAATAAATCTAACTATCCTCTGAGAGGTGGTCCATTCACCCTGGGCAGCATTAGGTCATTAATTTGAAAATTGCATGTAGTAAGGAAAATAGCAGCCATTCTCTTAACACCTTCATTGCACCTGGGTTCTATTCATATGATCTTGTGGGGGAGAAATTTCCAGAAAGTTTCAACCCTTGTGAAAGCTCGAACATCCTGTTGCTTCTCTAAAACTTCTCCTACATTTCCTGTCTACTTTTGTCTCTCTCAGCCCACACTTATCTTTGATAGAAAATAAAGGGCAATCACCACCTAGGTTAGGAAGCAGCGTTTTTTCAAACCCACGATCATTCTGGAGTTAGCAAAATCCTCCTGTCGTAGAATCCCCAAGTGGCTTTAAATTTTCGCTGCCCTTCAGAGCTCATGTTTCTCTCATCAGCAGTACTTTGGGAGTTTTCAAAGCTCCGTACTGTCTAGCCAGCCTTTCTCAGAGAGCTGATAATTCTAGCTTTCCCTTTCCAATTTATCCACCCAAGAAACCTTGAACTTGGGGAGGCTTTGCCTTAGATGTCCAGGTTTGTTACTCTGAACCATTTTCCATGTAAATCTTCCCTGATGCTCATACAACCTGTAATAACTACAGTCCTTTGCACCCTGAGCAGGCGTATGGTTTTATGGCACACCATTTTGAGATAGAATTTGTTTTAATCTTCAGTTAAGCCTCTTTATACAAACATAGCTGCCAAGAGAACAAATGCAATTCACTTAAAAGTTGTTTGTCTAGTTAACTGTAAGTACGCAAAACAGTTTCCTGTCCGCACAAAGAATTTTCTTGTGTTTGAAATCTTTGACCAAGGGGAGGTTGGCTCAGATTTTTATAGGGAATTTACAACTTACATTATCTATAGTGCTCTGTGCGGCAGGATGTGAGGTGACTTAGCAAGCAGCTGGTTAGTAGCGAACAATGATATTGCCAGAGTTTCTGAAAAGGACCTTTGTGCATGCAGAGTGCCGGCGTCGCAAAGGGCCTGTGTGAAAATGGAGACCCAGCACACTAAAAGGTGTCAGGAAGTTGGAGGACAGCAGGAAGGAACAAGAAAAAGGGAAGCCTCGTGTCAAGATAAAATTAAGACAATGGTTTGCACACAGTCCGTTTCCCTCCGTTTGTATTCAAGGTTTTCCTCTTTTGTTTTTTTTCCTTCCATGGATTTATTCCCTTTTCTTTAAGAAACCTGAAAACATTCACATTAGTATCTCCAAAGAGACTCTTGAGTCATAAGACCCATGGCAGGTGTAGATTGTCTTTGGAAGACAAGTCGTAGCTGGGGCCTGGCCGGAGCTCTGTGTGGAGGGAAGTCGTTTGGGGGCATTGCTGACGTGAGCCCTGCGAACAGTGCAGACACTCTCCTGCAGCGGTGTGACCCCCGGCCTCCCATGTGTTAATTGACGTACTTTGTTCTTTTTGACAGGCTCTTTAACTTTCTTCTCTTTACTGGTTTAACCCCCTAGAGATTTCCCTGCAGTCCAGATAAGTTAGACGTAAGCTACATGTTGCCTTGGGGAAAGGTAGCTGCTATGGAACGCGAATAACAAAGGGAGCGTATTCTCAGTTCCAAAAGTCAAAGCTGCTGGTTTAGACGAAATATGGAAAAAAATCACAAGCATCCTTGTAGAACCAGTTTCTCTTGTGGTCAAGCCTGGGAGAATGTAGACATGAGTAAGTGTGCAGTTTGAAAAAACAAAAATCTAACCTGGATTCAGACTAGGGGACAGTGATTCTCTGGGAACTAACCCATTCTTTCCATGCCATTCTGCTGTGACAGCTGGTAGGTGTTGATGAGAACTGTTTTCACAGCGTATCTAGGCAGTAGGGGGCCAGAGACAGTTTCCTCAACTTTACTGTACTTGAAGTTGTGGGCGAAGGCACTCAAAAGTCCTTCAAGTCTCCAGAGCAGGTCACTGATGTAAGCTGAGGGAAGCCTCTGGGCTTTATGGGTTTGTGGCGGAAATGAAGGGTTACCTCACTACCAGGGCATCGAGGCCACGTTCTCATATTTGCAGATAGATGCCAGGATACTATGTGGGAGCCAGATCAAGGTTTGCAGTCTCTGCAAGCACCATGGGAATAAGACAGGGTGAGTCACACCTGGGAGGCCAGCATGGGCCTGAGACAGAAATAGACACCTCCTGTTGGCTGCTGAGCAAGTGCCATCTGCTTACACCCTCTCCAGAGTTTGTTAGCATCAACCTGAGGATGAGGATAAATAAGAAATATTCTTGATAAAGAAAAACAGACCGAGATTTTTTTTCCTATGAAAATTTTTTACTTGAGGTAATTGTACATTCACAGGCTGTTGTAAGAAATTATACAGAGAGATGCTGTGTATCCTTTACCCAGTTTCCCCAATGGCAACGACTTGCAAAATTGGAGTTATATTGCAGCCAGTGCACGGACATCGACACAGTCAAGGCACTGGACACTGCATCACCACAGCAGTCCCTCATGGTGCCCTTTCCTAACCACATGCACTTCCACACCCTTAACATCTGGCAACCACTGACCTGTTCTCCATTTCTTTTTCTTTTTATAATTTTTTAAAAAGGTTTTATTTATTTATTTTTAGAGAAAGGGGAAATGAAAGAGAAAGAGAGGGAGAGAAACATTAATGTGTGGTTGCCTCTTGCATGCCCCCAACTGGGGACCTGGCCTGCAACCCAGGCATGTGCCCTGACTGGGAATCGAACCAGCAACCCTTTGGTTCGCAGGCCTGCGCTCAGTCCACTGAGCTTAGAGGTGTTGGAGCCTAGAGGGAGTGAGTCTATGTGTGGGTTCTTTAAGAGGAACTGCTTAGGGCTCCAGCAGCCTTCTCCACTGACTCAATCCTCACTGGTTTTTGCAGCCAGAAGTTGTGGGGATTTATCTTCCTGGCACTGCAGCCAGGGGTTGGGGGGCCTGGTGTGGGTCTGGGACTCCTCACTCCCAAGTTATCCCTCCCAAATTCTTGTCCACCACATGTGGATGTGGGACCATCCCATTTTGCATCTGTGCCCCTCCTATCAGTCCGGATGGATGTGGTTTCTACAATTCTGTAGTTGTCAGACTTCCATTCAACTCGATTTCTGAAGTTCCTGAGTGATGGTTGTTCTATATTTCAGTTGTTAATTTTGATGTGGTTGTGAGAAGAGGTGAGCCATGTTTGCCTATACCACCATCTTGACTCCAGGTGCATTTTTATACACCAATAATGAACTATCAGAAAAGGAAACCTAAGAAAACAATCCCATTGCAATTTCATTAAAAAATACCTAGGAATAAATTTAACGAGAATGTAAAAGACCTGTATTTGGAAAATTATAAGATGTGGAAGAAAGGAATTGGAAAAGATACAAATGAGTGGAAATGTATGCTGTGTTCATGGACAGGAAGAATTAACATCACTAAAATGGCCATACTACCCAAAGCAATCTATAGATTCAGCATAATTCTTATCAAGATATCAACAGCATTTTTCACAGAACTAGAACAAATATTCCAAAAAGTTTATATGGAACCACAAAAGACCCAGAATAGCCACTGAAATCTTGAGAAAGAAGAACAAAGTTGGAAGAAGCATGCTACCTGGTATCAGACTATACTACAAGGTCATCGTAATCAACACAGCATGCTATTGACATAAAAAGAGACACATAGATCAACAAAACAGAATGGAGATCCCAGATAAGGCCATGCCTTTATGGGCAATTAATGTTTGACAAAGGAGGCAAAAACTTACAATGGGGTAAAGGTAGTCTATCCAATATATGGTAATAGGAAAGTTGGACAGATAATGTGCAGGAAAGTGAAACTAGACCATCTTTTCACACCATATACAGGAATAAACTCAAAATGGATTAAAGACTTAAATGTTAGATTCAAAACCACAGGCAGTAAAATCTGACATTTGTTTTTCGTTTTTTTTTTTTTTTTTTTTTTTTTTTTTTTTTTTTTTTTTTAAGATTTTATTTGTTTTTAGAGAGACAGGAAGGGAGAAAGAGAAAGAAACATCAATGTGTGGTTGCCTTTCTACACCCCCCCTGGGGACATGGCCCACAACGCAGGCACGTGCTCTGAGGCGGAATCCAACCGGTAACCCTTTGATTCACACACTGGCACTCAACCCACTGAGCCACACCAGCCAGTGCTCAGACATTTCTTGTAGCAAGCAATATTTTTTCCATTCTATCTCTTCGGGAAAGGGAAACATAAGAACAAATAAACAAATGGGACTACATTAAACTAAAAAGTTTTTGCACAACAAAGGAAACCATCCACAAAGTGAAGACAACTCATTGAATGGGAAAATATATTCACCAACAATCTATCTGGTAAATTTTTGTATCCAAAAATTGGCTACAAAATTGGCATGTGGTATCCGCTGGCAAGTCTCCTTGTGGCTTGGGCTACCCCCCACCCCATGGACTGGCTCCATGTTAGGGGCACCCCCGACACAGTGGAGAGGGCTCCGCGGGTGGTAGGGGAGACCCTGGAAAAGCCAAGTACCTGGGCAGCTGCAATGGGCGTGGCCTGGGTGTTTCTTTCGGCTTTGCAAGCTGGGGCAGAGGCTGCACTTCACAAGGCAGTGAAGTTACGCGAATTCCAAGGAAGGGAGGAAGCCTTGGAGGCCCGGATCTGCACCCTGGAGGAAGACCTCGGGACAGCGAGCCTGGCGTCCTACCAGTTCAGTCGGAGGAGGGGGAGGAGGAACAGAGTTCCCTGCGGGGCCCACCCAGCCGTGATACTGAAGAGGAAGTCGCAGCAGGCCACGGCGCCTGGGGGAACATGGTTGGCCCCACCCAGATGGTTGAGCACCCGACCTGGCGCCATTACATGCAGGCCAAACCAGTGGAGCTGATGAAGCAGTCTCAGCAGTGGGCGAGGGAGCCCTTGACAGCGTGGCTCCTCCGCCTTTGGGATTTAGGGGTGGACAGTATCATGTGCAGCGGTAACGAAACAGAAAAGTTAGCTTTCACTACAACTCACCCCTCTCTATGCCAGCGGCTGCAGAATAGCCGGCAAAATGGGAGGCGTCAGGGATCTCATTCTCTGTTGGAATGAGTTATGGCTGTGATTCATAAGGTCTGGGAGGGTGCAGGAGCCTTGCTGGACACCGAGTAAATGGCAGTCCTCTGCCGACTTAGTGCGGATCCTGCAGGAGTTGGGCATGCTCCAGGCCACGTTTAAACCCAATAATCAGCCCCCATGACGATGCTTTACAGCAGGATTGAGAGATCTGGTACTGCAGCACGCCCCTTCTGTCTCTCTTGGATCCCTCGGGGCTATCTTGGCGCCATAAGTTGGGCGCTGCATTAATGACGTCACCACAATGGTGGCAAGTCTCGGGGAGGCGCAGTGCACACGGTGTGTAGAGCTCCCTCTGTCTAGCAGTTCAAGAGCGACCCGGTGTGGTGACTACGACCCAGGTGTGGTTAGACCTTTTAAGGGCTGGAGTAGATCGAAATAAGGTTGATAGGAAGCCAGACGCTGACTTATTAGAACTCTGTAAACAGTTGCCAGCTGACCAATATTTCCTGCAGCCCCAGAAAAAGAAAAAGACGAAGGCAAAACTTGGGGATGTAACTCAGGAAGCCCATCCTATGTGTCTGGAGGATCATATGGCTGTGCCAACCTCCCAAGAAGAGGGAGGAAATATGCTTTGGACACTTGAATAGGGGGAGGGCCGGGGACCGGAGGCCACGTGTGGAATTGGCTATCCATGGGACCCCTACAAATACACAGTGGGTCTTGGCACTAGTAGACACAGGGATAGAATATACTCTCCTGTGTGGAAGCCCTGATGAGTTTCCGGGGCCTGAGGCCTCTACTGATGGTTCCGGGGATCACAATGTGAAGGTGAAGGCCATGCAGCTTTCCCTGGGTATTGGGCAATTGCCCCTGCCCCCCATGAATATACTGTTTATGCGCCCCCTACTCCTGAGTATATACATCCTGGGCATTGATGTGCTGCAAGGCTTATGGCTGCAGACCACGGTAGGGAAGTTCTGCTTGAGCGTGTGAGTGGTAAAAGCGCTTTTGCAGGGGCATGCCGAGCATCCACCCATTCAGGTGCCGTCCCCCTGACAGGTGACAGTGGTGAAGCGGTACCAGTTGCCCAGGGGACAGGAGGAGATCATGGCTACTATAGGAGAGCTGGAAAAGGCAGGGATAATTAGGGCCACCCAGAGTCCCTTCAACTCTCCCGCATGGCCAGGGTGGAAGCTGGATGGCACGTGGAGAATGACAGTAGATTGCTGGGAGCTCAATCAGGGCATTCCCCCAATACGTGCAGTGGCCCCTTCTGTGGTGGGTGTTGGCCTGGTTAACCAGTGAGCTGGGAACCTACCACTTTGCAGCTGATCTGGCACATGCCTTTTTCTCCATTGATGTTGCTCTGGAGAGTCAAGATCAGTTTGCTTTCACGTGGGAAGTCTGACAATGGGCCTTTATAGTGCTCCCTCAAGGGTATTTGCACAGCTGCCATTTATCATGGGCTTGTAGCAGAAGACCCGGCTAAGTGACCATGGCCTACTGAAGTGCGCCTTTTCCATTACATCAATGACATTTTGCTAACCAGTGATGCTCTTACAGAGTTAGAGAAAGCAGTGCCGCAGGTGTTGTCACACCTGAAGTCATGTGGCTGGGCCGTCACAATACACCAGATAAAATTCAGGTGTATCCTACCCCTAGCACTGTGAAGCAGCTCCAAAAGTTTTGGGGCCGACTTGGGTGCTAGAGAGTGTGCCTCACCTTGCTCAAGTTGTTCGCCCCTTGTATGCCTTGGTAAAAAAGGGAATGAGCTGGGATGGGACCCCGACCTTGAAACAAGTGTTCCAAGGAGCAAACACATCATTAAATGCACTTAGGCCTTGTATGCTCTGGATCCTGCTACCTTGTGAGCTAGACGTGCATGTGACCTAAGAAGGCTTTGGGTGGGGTCTGTGGCAGTGATCAGAATGGCTACATCACCCCTGGGTTCCTGGTCCCAACCATGGAAAGGAGCAGAGGTACGGTACTCTCTGATTGGAAAGCAACTGGCGGCGGTGTATGCTGCCCCATAGGTCACGAAGGCAATAATAGGAACTGCCCCAGTAACTGTAAGGACCACATACCCCATTGCAGGGTGGGTCCGAGATTGGATGGCCAAGCCTTGCAGTGGGATGGCTCAGACCTCCATGTTGGCTAAGTGGGGGGCTTATCTGCAACAAAGAATCACTCTGTCGATTAGCCCCCTACAGGCTGGGTTGCAGGTAGTCCTGGGCCCTGTCACCTATGTAGAGGAAAATTCTACTGCCCCTGCTACAGTAGAAGAGATGGAAGCTAGCGTCTTCTGGGAGGGACGGGCACCTATTCTCTCAGATGCGGGGTATACTGATGGATCCAGCAGGGGCCAGCCGGCCATGTGGACTGCTGTAGCAGTTCAACCAGAGACAGACATGATCTGGTTCGATCCTGGAGTAGGTCAGAGTAGCCAGTGGGCTGAACTGCGAGCCACATGGCTCATTGTTGCAAATGAAGCCCTGCCCCTGACTATTTGCACAGATAGTCAGGTGGTGTAGGGGGGACTAACATGTGGATCTCTACATGGCATGCACATAAATAGATGGTTATGGGTAGACCTTTATGGGGACAGGCCTTGTGGCAAGACCTCTGGGAATTAGGCCACCAGAAACAAATCACTGCATATCATGTGATCAGGCATGCACCCCTTGCCTCCCCTGGAAGTGATGAGCCTGACACTCTAGCCAAGGTGCAATGGATGGAAATGGTGCCTACCGGTCCATCAGGAAGAGAAATAGCCCATGGCCACACTGTCGCCCCTTATATTCTGGACAGAAGACTGTGTGGTCTACTGTAAAAGCTTGGGGATTACCTGTTACCGTAGCAGAGGTACAGGAAGCTTGTCAGACCTGTATTGTCTATTCACAAGAGCATCCCTGGAGGCCTGTGGGAACTACCAGGCAGGTGGTGCATGGACAAATACTGCTAACCCAGTAGCAGATTGATGTGATCAGACCCCTACCTAGTTCAGAGGGGTATAAGACTGGAATCACCTGTGGACATAGCCGCTGGACTCTTGGCTGCATACCCTGCATGCCACCCAGATCAGAAAGCAGTGATTGCTATGCTGGAGCACTTATGTGCTGCTTATGGGTTACCCTTGATCATCAAAAGTGATCAGGGGATGCATTTTACAGGCCCTTGGTGCAACAGTGGGCCAGAGACATGCAGATTGACTGGAGTTCCATGTGGTCTATCACCCCCCCAGGCTGCTAGAATAATCAAACGATGTAATGGTCTCTTAAAGCAGGGCCTGCCACCTCTACATTGGGGGGCTGGATGAAATGCTTGCGGACTGTCTTCCGGACTCTAAATGAGAGGGTTTGGAGGGAGTGCGCAGCTCCGGTGGAAGCATTACTCTACTCGGCTGCTGCTCCAATTCAGACAAAGGATGCTTTGCTGAAATCAGGCAGGGAAAACAAGGAAATATTCTGTTGCCTGCACTCAAGGGCCTAGTGCGAGGGCAGATAGTCACTTGGACGTGGCCTTGGGAAGATACGTTTGGTGGCTCTTGTTGCTCCTTGGGATCAAGGGATGGAGAGGAACTTGCAAATAGTACCCTGGGTAATTGGGACCCAATTTTAAAGGTGACATACCCAGGGCCAGCAGACCATGAAGTGCTTCTGCATGGCACCATTGTGATATCTGTATGGCTCATTATGTGTTCTCCACTGTTGCAAGTAGATGCTGAGGCCCCAGTTGAGGTGTGAAAAGTATAGGATTCATGCCCAGGGAGGCCCCCTCTGCCAGCCACTGTCTTACCGGCTGACCAGAAGCTTGCTTGTATATTGCCTGAGGGTTGTGATTTGCCATAGTTAGTTCCAATAACTGCTCTGTCTTTTCACCCTTAGGGTGCAAAGTAACACCTTAGCGAATTGGGTACATACCTATGCCTCAGTGGCTAACCAATCAGCATGCTGGGTCTGCACTGAAATTCCCCTGAGCATGTCTGCCGGCCTTACATGGTGCATCTCTCTGGCTTCCGTTTCAAATTGGAATTGGCTACACCAGTGGAACAGTGCATATTCCTTGTGGAATGCAACCTGGACCTTCATCTATGCTGGGGTGGAGCAACATATGACCAGCCCAGGCCGTTAGTCGGCTACACCATGTGGGATGACTTGGGTTGGCTAATGGCTGAGACTGTGGAGTTGGCTGGACAAGCCCCCCTCTGTATTGAGAACCTCAAAGGACAAGCCTAAGTGGTCTGGACTCCAATAGGTCTGTGTCAGACTCATACCTTGAAGCATTACTGGGAGGTGTGGAGTAACGTGTGGGTGGGAGTTCCCACTGGGGCCCTGTGGGTGTGTGGCTCACATGGGTGGCCTTACTTGCCGGGAATTGGACTGGCTATTGTGCCTGGGGGTGGCTCTATTTGTCTGCTTGAGTTTAGAAAACTCTCATGATCTGGCCAGTCAATTGAGAAGCATTTAAGGCATGACACTGGGTAAAGCATAGCCCCCGGTGGTTGTACTCATTAGCCATTTTTTCTCCTCAAGCCGCTTCTATAGTCACTGAGACTGAGGTAACTGCTTTGGCTTTGCACACTGCTTGTGTATTGAATGCAACATGTGATTCCTTGAGCCTCTTAAATGAGGAAGTGTATTAATTAAGGAAAGTAGCCTTACAAAATCTCATGGCCTTAGACATGCTCACTGCATCACAAGGCAGGATATATGCCCTAGTTGGGGCTGGATGCTGTGTATATGTTCCAGATGTCCATCACAGTGTTAGCCAACCTTTATGAGCATTAGCTTCTGAGACCCATGCTATCAAGTGCCTGACAGGCGATCCCCCACAGAAATAGTAGGCATCCCTAATGACTGAATGGCAGTGGGTCCTTGCTGTCTTGGGCGGCAGTGTGTGGGTTTGGGTTGTGTGCTGCTGCAGCTGGTACTGCTGTTGTGCTGGGTGCAGGGCTCTGCCCTCCTTGCTGAGGGACACTTGCAGAAGACATTCTCGTGTAGGTTGTACGGTGAGGAACCCTGAAGGGGTGGAATGTAGGGAAAATGAAGTCAGTCAGGCTCCCTCACCCAGATGTCTGGGCAACTATGACTTAGCAGTGTTCATATAACCTTGAGTATGGGCCTGCATGCACAGAATCGAGCTGTGTTATGTAATATCTTGGCACCTTGCTGGCTTTGTATGCATTTAGTATATATGGGAGTCGGGACTTCCCACGGCGGCTCACAGCTTGCAGCGTGCACGGATCGCCCCACCCCAGAATAAAGGCATGTCAGACATCCTGATGGCTCTGTGAATTTTCTTCCATCTGCCCGAACCCCATGTGCACCCGTCAGGCATTGAACGGCTGCAGAACAATTGAGTTCTCCAGTTTTTACCAAAAAGTAGCAAATGGCAATGTGTTCCCTGAAATTATACATCACTCTAGGGGTCAATTCAATTGCAATATGTGGTTAGGTCTTGGGGATCTGCATGGTCGGATGCTTCAAACACCTCCCACCACTAGAGAGCCCTTCCACAGCCCAAGCTCCGGGTTCCTAGGTGCTCTCACATCTTAGGAGGTAACTGCTGTGTTTAAAAATTATGGAGTAAACAAGAAGATGGAAAAAATTTTTCTCTGTCTTTAGGAACTTAAAGTTCCTAGCAAGAATCAATCTAGAGAAAAAACTTTATGGAATGGGTCTAAGTTTCTGTGGTAAAATAGTAGGATTGAGCAACTCCCAGAGGATAATCAGGTTCATTTAAATTCTCGGCATCTTTGCTAGGCTAGAGGTAAAGGGGAGAAGGAGAGCCATAGGCCTTCTCCTAGAACCTTCCTCCAGGTGTCTGAGCCTGCAGTCCGCAGCAGGTCGTGCACGGCCTCACTCTCTCGAGGGTGTTCACTGTATTACTCTACTCAGAGTCTGTGGAGGGCTTAAAAAATTCCCTCTGTTCAATTTCAAATGTGTTTATAAAAGGAATTGTGGTGTAGAAAACCTTTCTTTCTCCTGATATTTTTTACCAGCCATTTCTTGAACTTACTATTTAACAAACTTAAAAAATATAGTAAACATCTCTGAGGCAATAATACACATTCTATTATTCTATATATAAATTTGGGCTAAATCTAGATATCTTGCATGATAGAGCATATAAGTACAAGCTCGTAATAAGTACTCAGCAAACATTTGTTGAGCGAATAATAGAACATATATACTCTGGCTCTTAATTTATTTAAAAAAAAAAGTAGGGCCCTGGCTAGTGTGACTCAGTGGACTGAGCGTCAGCATGCCAACTGAAAGGTTGCTGGTTCAATTCTCGTCCGCGCATGTACCGCGGTTGTGGGCAAGGTCCTCAGTTGGGGGCAAGTGAGAGGCAGCCGACTGATGCTTCTCTCATGCATTGATGTTTCTCTCCCTCTCTCTCTCCTCCCTTCCCCTCTTTCTAAAAATGAATAAATAAAATCTTAAAATAAATAAATAAGGAATCAAGGAAGTTAGTTTTACCAGAAATGGCAGCATGATGAAAAGATTTCTACTTTGATTTATAGTGGTGCTTTGTGTAGTCTTTGGAATGGTAGAGGGTGACATGGCAGAGGAAGTGATATTTGTTTTAGCACAAGAACTCCTATATATGTTATCAGTAGCTGGATTTCTAGAGTTACAATTTTAATTCATCATGAAGGATGCCTGCCTTTATATTAGAAAAATCACAAAAATGGCCATTTAATTACAGGAATGGAAAGCAAATATCTATTTCTCCTTCTTGAGGATGACGTTGCCATAGATATGGTTGCAGGTGGGCAGGCTGACACTTAGCGTTCTGTAAAGTAGTATATATTGAGGACATTTCCTCCTAAGTGTAGATATTTATAGGACTGTTGGTATCCCACAGAGGGTGTTATTTAAGCTTGAGTAAGCCAGGTTCTAGGACATATGGTTGAAGTTCGTGAAGTGAGACCGCACCCTGTGGGCTGTTGGGTGGAGTTTTCTCCTGAAGGAGAGTATCGTTATCATTAGTCATCCTGGGATTCCAAGCTAACAGTTTTGGGCTAGGGGAAGCGGAGGCCTGTTTCTCTTTCTGGAGGAAGGGGTAACGTGTCTGCAGTGCTGTACCAAGGGTAGTGGCTGAGCTCGTGGCCACTGAGTACAAAGCAAGAACTTGCAATCTTAAGTTGAGTCCTGTGAGTAAATTGAATTAATTGTGTGATTTTTTTGCAACATATCTTCATTATTCCAAGCATTTAATAAAGTTTTGTTAAATACCATAGCATGATTTGGCTATGCTTCAGGGAGTTAAGGGAGGTGCTTCTGATGGTGTCCTGAACTCATCAGGGTACCAGAGTGAAGGTGTGAGGGGAGGGGGTGGACAGTCAGAAGTGGCAGGAGGTGAATGTTGTTCTCTGAAGCTGCAGTGGTTCAGCATGAGAATGGCAGACTGAGGTGTTGCATCACCAACACAGTGGGGTTCCCATGTATTTCTCGGGCAGCAGAACTTAGCAGCAGTGGAAGGTTTGACCCAGCAAGAATTTCTGGATGGAGGTGTGGAGTCTTTGTGATTTGTACTTTTAACGAAGACTTTTAACAGTATGGCCGTGTGAATCTCAATCTGCAAACTCAAGTCTGCATGAATTCCTTTTCTTTATTTTCTATAAGTTATCTAAATATTGACTCTGAGTCCCCATCCCACCAGGGAGGCAGGAAGTTTGATCCCAGTCATTCTGAGTCCTTCCTTCCCCTGGCTTCATGCCAGGACTCTCAGCTCTGAGACTCTTCTGTCATCCCATGATGCTGAGTCCCCTCTCTTCCTAGTCAGTGTGGCCCTCTCAGGTCTGCTGCTTGCTCATATCCCAGCCATACACAGGTATGGGACCCTTGGCAGGACCTGAGACCCTGACCCCAGAATCCAGCCTGCCTGGTGTTCCCTGTGGCTGACCCTTCTGAGGGTCCGCTGCACCCCTACCGCCATCAGGGAGCAGCGACAGGCTTCTGCTGCTGACAGTACACACATACCTCTCACTTTCTGTCCTCGGGAGTGGCGGGAACCCCTCCTTTTCTCCTCACATTCCCCTTGATGGACTTTCTCAGCCCTTCTTTCCTCAATGGACTTAGGCCTGGGGGTAGGGGGAAGGCTTAGAAAGGAAGTATCTCGCCATCAGCATCTCCTTTTGCTCTGCTTGTTTTATACAAAGCTCCTCAATCCTAGGCAAGGGAGCAGAGAGTGAGCTGCCTTTTTAATGTGGAAAGAGAATGGGGTGAACACAAGGAGAAAAATATTAATAATCTAAAAAGGCATTCTGCTAAGGATAATAAAAGACACATGAGCTTATATTTTAGCCATAGCCTAGTGAGATTTAGGCACCCCTGGGTAACACATTCCTTAAAATGCCAAGTCGAGAACGAATCTTTGTAAAACGGCTGTAGTCCCATCACAAGTAGTAGTCAGATTGCAAGAAGAACCTTGCTCTCAAGCCTAGTTCTGACACTTACTAGCTATATGACTTCAAGCAATTCATTTAATTTGCTCTAACAAGGGCTCGCAAAGCTCTTCTACAAAGACCCAGGTATGCAACCTTGCTGGCCGGAGGTCTGTCGCAGCTACTCAGCTCTGCCACTGCAGTGAGAAAATGGCCCAGAGACAATCACACCCACACAATGAGCACGGCTGCATACCAAAAAAGACTTAACTTCCAGACAGTAAAATTCGAATTGATGGAGTAATTGTGTCATGAATATTATTCTTTGACTTTTTGTTGGTGGCTTTTCAATCATTTAAAAATGTGGCAATCCGTCTAAACTCAGCAGCCACGCAGAAACACTCACGCCAGCCAGATTTGGCCCGTGGCTTCCTGCTCTGGACTCTGAGTCTAGCTGTAACGTCTAGAGCTCAGGTTTCCCACCTGTAAAGGGGAAACACATAACTCACAGGGCTGTCAGACAAGCAAAGGCATATGTTTTTACTTTGATTTACAAAGTTAAGGCATTATTGCTAAATGTACTAAGGAGATCAAATGCCTACATTTCCATTTAAATAGAAGACAAAAGCAATTAGAGCTGGAACCAGTGATCTTTGCAGATGTCACTTACAGGATTGTCTTTGCTTCTCCATCTTTGCAAAATAGAATTGATGCCACTGACCTCAAGGGGAGTTTTGTGGATTAAGTACAATGTCTCTCTGTGTGGAATGTCTTCTTTTAGAAAATGTCAGTTCTGGTAGTTGTCATTTACTGATTTACTGGTCCTTGTGGTGTGGTATAAAGTGACTTTTTATTCCCAGAATTCCCTTCCTCACAGCACACACATGAGAAGAGAGGGACTTAGAACTGTCCTGAATGATGAGTAAGATTCAGGGTGCTCTTGGTTTTACTCGCTTTCCTCAGGTCTCTGCTGTGCTGTCTCTGTCACACAGAGAGGAGTACGCATGAATGCTGAAAGTAGGGTGTGCTGTACTCATTTGGAATGTAAATATTAGAGTACACATTAAAAGCTGAAGACATTGAAATTTATGGTGACAGCCACAACATATCAGATTGAACCTAGTGTACTCATGGTGAAGCAGAAATTTCAAACCCATGTACGCACAGGGCCCGGCAGGTAGGATACCGTCTTAAGCAGCCAGGCATAAGACCATAGGGAATGGTGGGCGTGGGGCAAACAGTAGAATGTAGCCCCACACTTCTTCAAGGCATTTACTGTATTTTTAAAATTTATTTTTCTGTTACAGTTGATGTATAATAATATATTAGTTTCAGATGTACAACATAGTGATTAGACCAGGGGTGTCAAACTCATTTTCACCAGGGGCCACATCAGCCTCACGGTTGCCTTCAAAGGGCCGAATGTAAATTTAGGACTGTATAAATATGTAACTACTCCTTCACTAGGGGCAAGGAGCTCAGCGCTGCTGCTGGGTAGAAACAAGGTGCCGGGCTGGATAGAACAAGGTGGAGGGTCAGATTCGGCCTGCAGGCCTTGCATTTGCCACCTGCGGATGAGACATTTATATACCTGATAAAGTGACCATCCCAGTAAGTCTAGTAACCCTCTGACATCGTCCATAGTTATTACAACATTATCGACTATATTCCCTAGGCTGCACTTTATACCTCCATTTTTATAAGAAGTATAAATTGCCAGTGATAAAAAAGACGTTTACTTTAAAACAAAACAAAATAAAATGCAATGATCAAATAAAAATGCAAACGCCGTTCTGGCTAAACCGAAGAAGCCGGCCAGCCGACTCGACAGCTTTCTGGCTCCCGCTGTGGAGCGGGCTTGAGAAAGCTGGTGCCCATGGAGGACTGTTTTTCCTCCAAGCAGAAGTAGAGGCCGACCTGAGGAAGCAGTGCAGACAATGAGTACTTTTGTGGTACAACTGCACAGGCATGGGAGGTGTCGTAAAGCTGTCCTGGCTTCGGGGCCGTGAGCCCTGCTTCTGGTATTTCCCAGTTGTAAGTTTGGGATTAGTTATCTAGCTAAAACCTACCTCATGAGGGTTATGTAGAATAATCTATTTGAAAATGTTTTAATTAACTATAAATGGCTATGTAAATATTGGTTACCTTCCCCTATATGTAACGGAGGGTTAGTAAATGCTGGTCCCCAACCAGATTAAAGAGCATCCACTGGAGCTGTTCGTTTCTTTCACCATCATACTAACCTCACTGAAATAGGAGCTAAGCAATAAGGCACACCTTTTATTACAAGGCCAAGGATTATATTGTCAGCTTTTCCGTTTAACTAGAACTCACTGTTGTCATGGTTTGGACCCCACAGGACAAAGAATAAGTGCTGGGCTAGTTCGTTCTCCCCAGTTCTGCTTTCCTTCTTTACCTGTTATTTCATTCTACCAAAAATGTGACATCAGATACCAAACTCTTGGTGAAGCTTACTTGTGACCTTTAGGAAGATGGATTTAAGAGATTACACCAGGTGTTGTGTGATTTTTCCACCCAAGAACAAAGGATTGGCTATTGTTGAGTTTGGCCTCTAAGGGTCATTCTTTGTTAAACAAGAAGCAAATGCAAACCCCATAGAGGGAAATGGTCATGGTGCCCCATCTTGTCCCATGTGATTGGGAATGTACCGAGTATCTGACTCTAGATGGTCAATTTCTCCGGGCAGCTTGGAATAAGAACTGGTTTCAGTTTTGTTTTGTTTCACCATAAAAGTCCTGATTTCGTGGGTGTGGGAAATCTCCTGGCCTGCTCTGTCTTCTGCTGTGAACTTTGTCCCAGGGTACCAGTACTTTTATTTTAAAAAAGGTGATTTCCTACTTAAACTTGATTCTCTTCTATTAGCAAAAAAGCTCTCTGTGTCCAAAAAATCTATTTTTTTTTTTATTACTTGAGGGGGAATATTAATAGATGACTTTGCTGTAACAACAGGGAAAACTTATACTAATAATTTATTCTTTACTTGATTATATTTTGGTTTTTGTCTATTGTTTTCAAATTATGAGAGTCAGACTTTTTGAATCTTAGGCTTTTGATTTTTTTAAGTCCTTTGAAAACCTTTTCCCATATCTTTTGGAACAGCTTTTTCTGCAGTCTCTATCCTTAATAGTTGCCAACTAAACATTATTTTGACCCAGGCCTGCAACACTCATCAACGTTTCTCTATTTGTTGCTTTGAAGCAAAAGTTCTTTACTTCAGTGCAATGTAGAAGCAAATGATGTGCTTTAGGATAAGCACCGGGGAGTTTAGGAGATAATTATAACCTGATTAAATCCTTCTTCCCCAGAAATGCATTCAGGCTGAAAGTATTAGAATTACTTTGCTTTTGCTGAACTTCCTGAGTCTTAGGGCACGCGCTCCAGATTCCTGGGCCTGTTCCTTCAACGACGGGCCTTCCTGCTAACCTTTAACAAGTGTGTTATGATTTCAGCTTGCCTCGTACGTAATAGTGAAACTAAATTATTAAAGCCAACATTTATCTCAATTGGTGAGACATATCACACATTTAATTTAACTTTCTGAGAAAAGTTAATGACTGGTGAAAAAGGAAGATTAAGACTCTACACATATTTCTTTAAATGTCTTGAGGATATTAGAGAATGGCTTGAATTACTTGTTAAATATTTTATTTTCCTGGATTTCCAGTTATTTTTGAACTGGATATATATCCTGATGACTTGCCACATTTTCATTAAGCAATAGGGTCAATCAGCATGCTAATAGCATTGTAAAATTTACACCAGATATTTTAAAGATCAGTAGACTTCTTCAATAACCCAGCTTGTTCCTGAGAAAATGAGACTTTGACTTTGAGTTGGGCTATAATCTGATTTTTAATTTGTCTGAATTTGGCCTTTAGCACAACTGGAAGCTTACTCTTCAGTTCTCTGGAAAAATAGTAGAAAATGAAAATAAACTTTGGGGGCCATGCAATGGCATAAATGTTCAGCGGGAAATGTGAAATTTTCCACTTAGAAATGCCTTAGAGTCCAGTAAGGCCTCTTCTTACCTCCCTCACACCTCAATAAAACCTGGACGTTTAAAGAATTCTTATTACCAAGGTGCCACTAACAAGAGATAAATCCATTCACCTGGGGCCAAATCTCCTTCCCACTTGTGATTTGGAGATAACCTAGGCCTGAGTCAAGGTCAGCTTCTTGTAGAGATAACTTTGCTGGGTGATATGACCCTTGAGGCTTTCTTCTTCAGGGACTGGTCCTTGGCTGTTTAGAGATGACAGGCTCAATTAATTATTAACAGCAGTTCCAGCTCTGCCTGTTATTTTATCTCCACTGCTTTCCTGCTGAGGGCCAAGGAGGGCATGAACCAGGGGAAATCTAGAAGTTACCATCACCCTGTCTGGGATGTAATAGGATTTTCTTTATTTCTCCCTCCCTCCCTTCCATCTAACTCATTCTCAATATTTCAGGGGATTGAGACAATCTTTGGTAAAATAAAGTAAGGAGAGTTAATTATCATAATAACATATCAAATAGATCAAAAAGATAGTTTTTCTTGGAGACAGTCCTCTCTTAACAAACAGAAAGGGTTAAAAGTTTTCTCACAGAAATCCTCAGTAAGGACATGCCAACCGTCAGCCTCACCACCGTGTTAGAAGCAATGGGCAGACCTTCAGACCTGGAATGGGAGATCTAGTTGGTGTCAGAGAAAGGAGATGGGAGGATTTGGAGGTGAAAATGAGGGCCCAGAGAGAATGGATTTCTGAAGCGGATTCTGTAAGGGCTGAAGTAGATTCCACGGAAAAGTTTCTATTGGAACCATGGCAAAGCGCTTTGAGTCACTTTCTGGGGTTGGTGTGTGTTCATGATCAGGAAGTTGTACATTGGTTCCTTTTTTGATAATGGACTACATCTGTACATACTTACAGACATTTCAGATGAAACTCTGATGTTATAAACAAACATGGGAAGATTCTAGTTTTGTATGAAAACTGGGTGAACTAATGATTTAAAATTTTTTTAAAGATATGATTTACGTTTAGAGAGAGGGGAAGGCGGGGAGAGAAACATCGATATGTTAGAGATACATCGACTGGTTGCCTCTTGCACACCCCCAACTGGGGACCTGCCCATAACCCAGGCATGCACCATGACTGGGCATCGAACCGGCAACCTTTCAGTTTGCAGGCCAGCACTCCATCCACTGAGCCACACCGTCCAGGGTTGAGCTAATGATTTTAAAAGTGAATCTCTAGAGTCAATACTGCAAACTTGTTTTGAGTCCAAAACTCAGTTACTTCCTTAAAAAAAAAAAGGTCAGGTTCAGAAACTTTGTTCTGTAGATGGTTGGGATCCATAATCAGATTATAAATCAGTTACATAGTGTAGAACACTCCTCATCCTGGTTTGCGAGGAGTGGTTCTCCTTCTGGGGATAGTCTTTTTAAAAATTATTTCTTTGGGGGGAGGGGAGAGCCGTCTTTTAACCTGGGAACAAAAGCGTGACAGCTCTGCTTGAAGGCAGCCCTAAATCTGTGTGCTTTAGAATGCAGTTCCTGGAGGATGTTCATCAGGAATGCCACTCGTGTTTGTTAAAAGGTGTGGTCCTGGGCTGTCCACCCAAGCCCAGGAATGTGCACCCTTACTGATCACCCATGCTCAGTGGATTTGAGAGCCTCTAGTAAGGCAGTGCTAATCCGGTTTACCCACGTCCCCCGAGGGGCCCCACCCCCCGGGTTCTCTCCTCCACTTCCCGCCTCCCATTACCATCACCCTCGCCTTTAAGGAGACTCATGTACCTCTAGGAACTCCCGAGTGATAAAGGTTGTGAGACTCATGTTTGCTGTGAGATTTCTGACATCTATTACTGTGCCTCACATCTCTCATGGTAGATGGAAGAGTTTTAATGAGCATTGGTTGAACGGGTTGAATAAAATCAAGAAGCAGCCATCCAGGCAGATGTAGGGGAGAGCAAGAGCTGTCAGCCTGAGTCATGCCGTGTTAGGACAGTACAAATGAGGTACCAACGTCTTCCTTAAAGTTAGTGCCTAGCTATTCCCTTTGGGTGGCAAATAGTGCATTTGAGGGGGACTCATGGGGAAGAGATGTCATGTGATTCATTCTATTTCACCAATTACAGGGTAGCTCTCCTTTGCCCATCCTCTATTTTTCCTGATATTATTTTGTGCTGTTCACAACTTCTGGTACAATCAAAACAGAGCAGTGTATTTTGCTTTGGTCTTAGTCTTGCTCCTAAGGGAAAAAAAAATCAGCATTTTTTATGTGTTTGTGTGTGTGTTTTCCCAAAGAGATGCTGTCCCAAGACACTTTTCCCAAGGGACTGCATCTCTGATTCATCTCTTCCTTTTTTTTTTTATTGCTTTGGTTTTATTTCATTTCTACCCTTGCTAAACGTTAATAAGACACATGCCATAAACAAATGCATTTGCGAGGACAAGAAAAGACAGACCTTGTGGCTCTTCACTCTGCAGGCACTGGCTCTGCTCTTCAGGACCTGAACTCTCCCCAGTTTGAAGCTTGCCCTCCGTGACAGCTTTCTGTTCGCAGTTGAGCTGTCTACTAAGACAGGGTTGGTGCCACCCCTCCTCTGCAGTGTGACAAACCTCTGGTGAGAGGATGGTGCTAAGTTCTTTGACTGTCTGTCTAGTTTGGTGGTTTACCCTCTCCCACTGTGACCGGGAATGTCTGCAAACGTAGTCTCCTACAGCTGCGTGGGTTACCTGACGACCGATGTCTAAAGGGGAAGCTCTCAGTGTTTGCTTCTGAATACATTTTTTGTTTCCTTTCAATATGAACCTTGTCAGTTATATTCAAACCCATAATTTTGAATTTGGTAGATATGTATTTATTTGCTATTTTATTGTTCAGAGTTTTGATCTTCTTTTTCTTAAATCGGTCCCTTTACCATTTCATATAATAATGGTTTGGTGATGATGAACTCCTTTAGTTTTCTCTTGTCTGGGAAGCTCTTTATCTGCCCTTTGATGCTAAATGATAGCTTTGCTGGGTAGAGCAACCTTGGCTATAGGTCCCTGCTTCTCATGACTTTCAACATTTCTTGCCAATCCCTTCTAGCCTGCAAATAAAATGGCAATAAATACATATCTATCAGCAATTGAATCTAAAAACACAAACTAAGCAAGCAAGAAGAACAGAGACAGAATCAGGGGTATGAGGGCGTTTTGATGGTTGCCAGATGGGAGGAGGTGTGGGGGAATAGGTGGAGAGGTGAGGGGATTAAGAAGTAAAAAGAGGTAGTTACAGGATAATGTATAATATAGGAACTGGAGTAGCCAAAGAACCTACATGCATGTCCCATGGACGTGAGCAGTAGTGTGGGGATTGCCTGAGGGGGTGGGAGGCACTGGGTAGAGGGGAGCAAAGGGGGAAAATTGTGATAACTGTAATAACATAATCAAAAAAAATTAATTAAAAAACAAAAATAAATTAAAAAAAGAATTTGAACTTGAGCTTGCCAGTGAGAAGACAACTTGGATTTTGGGCTTTACCTTGGAAAAAAAAAAAAAAACTTTTATTGTTTTATTTAAACTTGGGAATCTTTACATATCCTCATCAGAGGCCACAGGAGTAATGTTATTATTAAACAAAACTGGGGCTTCTTGTAAACATTCTGGAGACACCTTGACCTCTTGGGAAGGATAGGCATCCCTCTCGGCTTCCAGCTGCTGAATCTTCTTTTCCTTGTCCTCTAAAGCTTCTTCCAGCTGAGTTATCTTCTCAGTCTGAAGAGAAACTTGGGTAGACAACTCCATAATCAGGCCATTGTTTTGATCACATTTTTCCATGGGCGGGAGACTGCCACAGGACTCTTCCGGTGCGTTGTCTTCTAAAGCAAACAGGAAAAGGAAAGTCTGAGCGATTATAATTGAATTTCCCAGAACTCAGAAAGAGGGAAGATGAAAAGCTTCATTTCTCACGTTCTTAAAAGACAACACAGATGTTACATCATCTGGTCAGATATGCTGAGAATAGAATCTGGATCCAGTGAAAGGAGAGATTCTGGGTGCTCATGAAAAAGAATTTGGAAGGCTCTGGAGAGGGAGGAGAGTCAGTTTTTGCCAACTTTTTGATATGCGTTTAACTTTAATTAACCATGGGAATGGGCTGTCCTTGGAAAATCCAATCTAAAAACAAAAACCATCCCAAGTTGCATGTTATCCCTTTCCCTAAGAACCTTTCACAAGAGCTACAATCAAGTAGAAATATGCTTCAATTTGAATTTTAATTCGCCTGGGGGAAAAAGGTCATTGCCTCTTCTGGGAGAAGTGATAATGAGAAAAGACTAGTTTCTTTAAGAGTTGGCAGGGTATAATTTGAAGTGATCTAGAAAAACTCTATTAGCATGAGATCTCCCATAGACATTCATTTCTTTTAGGTTTGAAGGCTTTTTAGCATTTTAAAATAAAAATCACAAATACTTCCCTGCATACAAAAGCTTATTTTTTTATCAATGTCTATCAGTTGACCCCCTCAGATGAGGATAAGAGAAAGAAAGGCCCCAGTAAATACATAAAAGATTAGTGGCTGGCCGCAGGAAATCCTTGAAAACAAATCTCACTAGACCATCAAAAAATTCAGCTGCTGAAGCAAACCTCACCCTATTAGACTTCAGCAGTACCATCCTACTTACCACTCTCATCTCAAAATTTCCTCCATTGTAACCATTTCTCTGAGTTATGTAAAAGGCTAATTTCAGTTATAAGAAGTAAGGGGCATCATGTTCCTGAAAACCTTTCCCCCTCTTCCCCCCATTATTCCCTCCCATCTCCCCTCTGGTTACTGTCAGTTTGTTCTTAATTTCAATGTCTCTGGTTATATTTTGCTTGCTTGTTTCTTTTGTTGATTAGCTTCTGCTTATAGGCGAGATGATGTGGTGGACAAAGCCAAAGGAGGGGTAGGATCAAGGGTGGGAAGTGGGGATAGCTGGGGTGGAGGTGGAGTGGAGGGGGGAAAATGGAGACAACTGTACTTGACCAACGATAAAAAAAGTGTTAAAAAAATATTAAGTATATGGTAGGAAAAAGTGGAAAGTAAGTTATTAAAAATAAATACATTGGATACACACACACACACACACAAAGAAGTAAGGGACGTCAGAGCTTGGGTATAATTGTCGGAATAATTGAGCCAATAGCATACGGATGAATCTGACACACAGTCTTGGCAGTCAGTTGCTGTAGTTGAAGGCTCAGCATTCACTCAGGCCCCAGTGAAGACACCCACAGCTGCACTGGTAGTCCAGAGCACTGAAGCCTGCTACTGTCGAGTGCCTGCTAAAGACGAGACAGCTTTGCTGCGAGAGTCCATGCAGGCAGGGACCACCCATTTCTCAGGAGGTAGGACTAATCTGAAGTCATCACGTCCTCAGGGGCGCACAGGGGAAAGCCTGTGCCCCAAAGTACACGGTGAGTGCTTTTGGACTCACAAAACTGATGAGGGGAGAGAGACTATTCTCTGCTCTTAGAAATTACTGTTAGCAATATACTAGCTTCCAAGAATCCATGGAGAAATTTTTGTTCTGAACATTCACAATTCTGACAACATATTTAAAGAGATGGTGGTTTGAGTATCTTTCTGCAAAAGCAATGAAAAAGAGCTCAGATCTCAAAGCAGCCTTCAGTTTGTTCCTCTGCAATGGGCCTGTGCTTTTAGGCCCAGGACGGGCGCCCACATGGCTGTCGGCCTTCCTCAGCCGCTGATGGGCCAAGACCTGCACTCTCCTCTCCCCTGGCCGGACCTGTGCTGTCTGGTACAGTAGCCGCTAGGCATGGGTGGCCGTTAGCCCACTGCATGCAGCTAGTCTGAACTGAGATGTGCTGTAGTTGAGAAGGACATATTTGACTTGGAAGACAGTTTTAAAAAATGTGAGGTGTCATTAAAAGTTAAGAATTATGTGTTAAATGATAATATTTGGGATCTTTTGTGCTAAAGTCCATTTTAAAGATTAATTTCACTCATTTGTTTTTACTTTTTAAAAATGTAGGTACTAAAATATTTTTAATATTATTTGTGGCTCTCATCATCTTTCTGTTGAATAGGAACTGGACTGGAGTTTCCTTTTATTTTTCTAATTCTGTTATTTAAAAAAAATGTAATTACAGTGTACAGTCAATATTATTTTGTATTAGTTTCAGCCGTACAGCACAGTAGGCGGACAATCTTATACTTCACAAAGTGTTGCCCCTGACAGTTCCAGGGCCCATCTGACACCACATGTGGCTTTTACAATATTATTGATTGTATCCCCTGAGCTGTACTTGATGTCCCCATGACCACTTTGTAACTTCCAGTCAGTACTTCCCAGTCCCTTCCGCTTTTTCACCCAGAGTTCCTTTAAGGTGAGCACTCTCTGAAACGCAGGTGGATGTGTTCCTCGGAGATGGCTCTAGTTAACAGGTACAATTGCTGTTTGGGAGGGAGGAGCGCTGGCCCTCAACTGTCAGCACACAGATCAGCTTTCTGTTACCCCAGAAGGCAGAGGCATGGAGATCTGGGCTTAAGTGAATGGGTTGAAGTGAGTTTCAACGGGAGAGAAGAAAAAGGATGGGAGTGGCGGCAAGGGGCAAGGGGAAGATGCTAAGGAAAGGGATGGCATGCGGGATGGGGAAGCCCGGGCCTCCGCGAGGCTCAGGGACAGAGCAGGCATCAGGCCTTGTGTGTGCCTGCCTGTCACCTTCTCCTTTCTCTTTAACCTCTCTTTTGATTTTTTCTTTCCCCAGTTCCCCCTTCCTTTTAGGAAAAGTTTTCTTTCCCAGTTTGTACAATGAAGAAAGGAGTTCAGTGCCACTCCAGAAGGCAAACTGGTCAATAAGGGTTTTGTTTGTTTGTTTGTTAGTTTTAAAAATAATGCCATAGAGATAGTTTGTCTGCCTAATTCTAATGACAAAGGGGCAACAGTGCAGCAGAGTGGTATCATACAGGTGTGATAGTCACCAGGTCCACATCTCTGCCTCTGGCCTCTCAGAAGAGAGTCATAAAGAGAAAGAGAGGCAGGGAGTCTTGGTCAGCTCAGGTGGCCATCACAAAGTACCATGGACTGGGTGGCTTAAAAAACAGAAATTTATTTTTTCAGAGTTCTAGAGGCTGGAAGTCCAAGATCATGCTTCCAGCATGATCGAGTTCCGGTGAGAACTCTCTTCCTGGTGTGCAGATAGCCACCTTCTCATTGTGTCCTCATGTGGTAGAGAGAGAGAGAGAGAGAGAGAGAGAGAGAGAGAGAGACCACAAGCTCTCTGATGTTTTTTCTCATAGGGGCACTAATCCTACTAAGAGGGCCTCATCCTCCTGATCTCATTTAAACCTAGTTAACTCCCAAAGGCACCATCTCCTAATACTACCACATCGGGGGTTAGGGACACAGCACATGAATGTGGGGGTGGGCGTAGTTCAGGCTGTAGCACAAGGAAAGGACAATTGGAAAAGGAGGAGAGGAAGAACATGAAGCTAAATGAAGGAGAGATGGCACGCGGCCTCTGATGCCTACTGCATTGTTTTATGTATTAAATGAAAACAATGAAAGGTAAAGAATATACATACCAAAAAAGAAATTTCTCATACAAGTACATTTTACTTTTAAATGACCTCTTTGCACATAAAAAATATATATTTGTTCTGTTTCTAAACACATTACAAATATCAAAAATGTTTTAAACTCTTCGACAAAGTGGGGGACTAGGAGTCTCATACCCTATTTGTATTAGAAGCAGCCCAAGGATAGTTTTCCGGACTCTGCCACCACTGACCTTCTCGTGGCCTGCTGTCTCCCAGTCCAGGCTCCCTAGTCTGGAAGGGGTGTGTGTCCCCAGGGTCCTCACAGTGTTGTGTGTCCCCCAGTCTCAAACACCTGTGGTCCTGATAGTATTACATGTCCCTAAATCTCAAACACCTGTGGTCTTTCCTAAGCTTTCCCTAGCAGCTCAGATAACTTTGCCAAGGCCAGGGCTAACCTGAGGTGTGAGGTTTTGTTGTCCGAACAGATAATCTCAGGTGTAACCCTATACCAGGAGGCTAACGGAGAACTAGAGACAAGTTCTTATCTGTCAGAGAGACGTGGCAAATCTGATTAACCACAGTCAGGATAGGAACTGATCAAAATTGCTACTGTCGTGGCTTCAGGCAGAGAGGAGACAGGAGGAGGGTTCTGCAGGTGGGCAGGTTTGGAAAGAGGACAGAAAATGAAGCCTTCCGCTCAGGCTGGGCCGCGCTGTGCTCCGTTTTCTGTGTCAGCCCTGAAAGACAAAAGGCCTAGGAGAAGCCGGGCCACTTGCCTTTGACCATTTCCAGATTCTCATTCTTCGCACTCAATACCTTCCTGCTCTCAGCAAAGTGCCACGTGACAGTTATGTCCAAAATGACTAACTGGTCACCATTATTCCTGTACTTGTTGGAGCTCTGAGCGAGTCAAAAGAACAGGAATTCAGGAAACGCTTCAGGAAATATCTAACGGATCCTAGTAAACTCTTTGTGGTTTCTTCTGATTTCTGCCACTGGGGTCAGAGGTTCCATTACAGTTACTAGGATGAATCCAAGGGGAAATTTATAGATCCACTGAACATCTAGACAAAAAGCGTATGAGTATTATAGAAAAATTAGACCCTGTGTCTTTTAGCAACTACCCGAAGGAATGCTGTAAAACTGTATGTGGAAGACAACCCCATCACAGTGTTATCAAATGCTCTCACAGAGCCCAGAAGGATGGAATGAATAAGAGCTCTTCCTTTTTTGAATTATACCCGGTCAAGCCAGTATAGAAACTGGCCAGACAGTTCAGTGAATTATGCAGCGGGAGTCCCCATGGTCCACTGAGTCTCGGAGTCCTCAGGGATGTCACCTACGCACTCATACTCTGCTCAGGGTCCCAACGTAGCCCTTACCAAGGTCCTGGTCCTGGCTCTGCAACCTCAAACTAATGGAACTTTCTTCTGTATTGTTTACACCTAGTTTGAGGAGCAGCTTAGAAATTTAGAGTTGGAATGTGCATTTTGGGAGTGATCTGGGCATACCCGTACAGGAGTTATTTCTACAACAACCCTAACTGACGACTTTCTGAGTGAGTGACTCTCAGACATTGGTGTCCCTCATGCTCTTCCTAGGTCAGCTGCCAGTTGCAATCAATGGATAAAATTTGTATTTTGCCATCATGCAGCTCCGCATTGTGTAGAGACACCTGGCAGGTGTGGACGGCTGTGATGCACAGCCTGGGGGGAGAGCAGCCTACAATTTGCTCATCAGAGAAAGGAGCTGCGGTGGAGACGTGGGGCAAAACTCCTACAACACGGGAAGACGCTGCCTGGGAATGCAGGAAGCTCATGGGCCTGTGTAAACAGTGATGCAGTGCTGAAGGGGGCGCAGTGAATGGCGGGGAAGCTTTTGTTAGATTTTCTAAATGTTTCTTTCGAAAAAGGGTATTTCCCTTTTGGTCCCTTCGTTATGCCACCACTCAAAAGTGCTTGTTGAACAGAGAAATGCTGAGAAGCACTGATGTGATTTCTGATTCAAATATCTCCATCAGCAGGAAGCACAGTTGCTCCCAGCTGAGTGTCAGGTACCCTCCATGGTCATCTTCTTCATTCATTTATTCAGTCATTAGACACAGGGACACATGGAGAATGAATCAGGTGCATGGGCTCCTCCAGTCACAGCTCTGTAGTGATGCAGGGAAGAGGAAACCCAGAGTTAAACCCTCAAGGACATTGAGGGTTTAGCTTAAACAAACACCTCTGCTGGGCACTCACTTGTGGACGCTTACTGTTCTCTCTGCCTTTCCAGCTAATGACCAAGGTTGCCAACTATTTACTCAAGAAGAAAAAATCTTTCTGGTGAGGTGATTCAATACCTCATTCCGCCAGATCCACCCAGGATTACTGTTTGGCCTGGAAGCCTATGTCCGCTTCCTCCTCTGTACAAGTGCTCATCACTGTGACTCACCTACATGTTGCTTTTGAAAGCTGTGTATGTTTCTCAGTAACCACAAGCGAGTCCGGTTTCAACTATCGCCATACTTGGGCTTGAAAACTGCCACATCCCTGTCAAGACATCCCTCTCACTGTGTGCATAAAAAACTGACAACAGAACCTTTCCTAGTTTCTAACCTTCCCTAGACTGTTACAGTGAACATTTGAGAATGGTGATTCTCTGGAATAAACGATTCACTTATTTTTTGTATTCTTGTAGCAGAAATATTTTACTTCTTGAAAATCAGATTAGTTTTAGCTCTTAATGATTTATCTATCCTCTCCCCTCAGTGCTTTATTTGTGTAGAGACCAGTCTCTCTCGCGCCAAATAACTGAGTTTGAAGGGTTTCCCATTTCTTTCCACTAATGGTGCGGACACTTAGAATACATCTGAAGTCGGCAGGTATTTGTGGATTTGAAAAAAACAACCAGCGTTGTAAGAACAGATTTAATTGGCAAATACGTTTGGTCAGTTAAAAGAATTAAAATACAGTATATATTTACCGGGAATTTTCCATCTGTATCACAAAACTTTCCATGTCATAACGATAACCATTCTTATAACAGGACTATGTTTTAAAGGGAAAATTTGAGGTGCAGTGGCCTCCTGGAGCAGATAGATATTTTCACCTAGCAACAGCCCAATCGCTCCCATACCTAAGAGCTTTGCAGCGAACAAGATGCTTAGCTGCAATGATGATGAAAAGGCCACGGCCCTAATTACGGGGGGGGGGGGGGGGTAAATGTCTCAGGGAGCAATGAGATCGGAGAGCCCATGAACACTTGGTGCAGAAAAACAAGAAGCAGAGAGACTTTGTAGGAAGCACTTGCTGCTTCCGGTTCACAGGGCCTCAAGCAGACAGAACTCTCACCAGGCCCAGTCCAGCACAGCTTCTCTCCGGTGGCGGTAGCATGCTCTCACTGTAAGACCAGGGGACAGCAGACCCCCAGCCTCCTTCCTATGTCATTCTGAAGCATACGTGCATTGTGATGCTCGTGCTTAACATTTCTGAGATGGTTCATTCTCTGGCCCAGCACGTAGAGTTGAAATATTGCAATAGCTTCAGATCTGACTGCCCTGCTTCTGTTCCTGCCCCTGCAGTCTGGTTGCAGTTCTGCACAGGGAGGCTCTATAAGAATATAAATTGGGTCTTGACACTCTTTTGTCTAAAATCCTCTAATGATTTTTTTTCAACTCAGGCAAGACTAAACACCCAAGTGCTTCCACTGCAAGGCCGTGTGCTCTTCCCACCTTTACCTCACTGACGCACCTCCTACTCCCCCCTCCTCGTTCACTCTGCCTCATCCCGCTGTCCTCACCCCTACCAGACCAGGCATGTTCCTACCCCAGGGCCTTTGTGTTTGCTATTTCCTCTGCCTGGATCCCGGCACCCCTGATACGTACATGGCCAGCTCTCTCAGCTCCTTCCGGTCTTTCCTTTCCAAGATTGCCTCCACACAGTGAAACCTTCCCTGGCCATCTGGCTTACAATTTCAACCTGACTCCAATTGCTAAACACATCAAATTGCTGCTCCCGGTGTTGTTTTTACTGACATGCTACTTCTGGCTATATTTTATTTGTGTCCTGTTGATAGTCTCTCACCCCACACCAGAATGAAATCTCCATGAGAACAGAGCTTTTTCATGGTTATGACATTTTTTAAGTGAATAAGGGAATGAAAGTTAAGTGCATGTATGACACCAATCACTGTAGCAGTGGCTGGCCCGAAGACTTTAACTGGCGTTCTGTTAGGTTGGTTCCTCGATTTCCTTAGCAGGCACATATATATATATATTTTTTCCACACACAGATTTTCATTACTGCATTTTTTCAGATAATAAATTGCTGTGATTCTACAGCACTGCACTGAACAACTCTGAGTTTAAGTTCTTTTGTAATAGAAAAATGGAAAAGTTAGAATAGATCTCTTCCAGAGATTCCATGAGCTATGAGAATGGTCCTCCAGGCTGGCAGCAGAAAGCTACATTTACACAGAGAATCTAAGGCCTCACTGTTGAAATTCTGCTGGAGTGAATCTTGGAGGGTATCTGGGAATCTATATTTTTACAAAGCTCTCCAGGTAATTCTGATGACCAGCCAGGTTTTTGCAGTTGAATTTCTGCTGACCTACCATAAGGCATGATGAACTAAGCTTTTGGCTAAATCCAAAAATGTAGGCCAGAAATCTCCCAGGCAAGCCTCTTCTTGACAAGGCTGCAGTCCACACAGCAGGAGAAGGGAGCGTGTCTGAGACTCTTGGGCCTCTCCCTTGTCACCTGGCACGGCTCTGCCCACAAAAGTTACTCACTGACTGAATGTATCCGTGGTCCTTCCGGCACCCACTCCTCCAATTAGCTTAAACTCAGCAGCCTTTTGTGACTTCTAATCTGGCTAAATTATCTCCAGAATATCCAGAGAAAATGCTGAATGCTTTGGGGTTTGTTTCTGTTTTTGCTTCTGTTTCTATTTCCCAGTGAGTGGGTGGAACCCCTTCCTCACTGGAGAGGGGTCTCTCCTTCCCCAACCAGGAGGAGTGGGTGGGGGAGCGATCATGCCTTGGGGTGGGAGCACTGTGACCCCCTAGCTTCCATCAGAGTTTACTAGCTACCACTGCCACACAGGGAGAAAGAGAGTCCCTTTCTGAAGATCTGAATCAAGGGCTTTCTTCTAGGAGCTTACTCCAGTCAACTAATATGTCCAAGAAGACCGATAAGAACATTATCGCAGAAGGATGTGTGAAACCTTGGCAGGAGCTCAGGAGAGTTGTTCGTGTGGAGCAGAAGTAAGGATGTCTCAAAGATGAATATGAATAAATGGATGTAGGCTCGTACACGGGGCAGTGGCCAGACACCGGCTGCTGTGCGGATTGCAGAGCTGTTTTCTACCTTCCATCCACAGCCCTGGGGCGAAGTGTTTCACAGCGTAGGGCAGGACCGCACAGGTTAGCCTAGCCCACAGCTCCCTTTCTGGGCAGGGCACCTTCCCACCCACTTCAGGGCCTCAGATCTCCTTGGGTTATTCTACAGGAGTTCTTGGACAAGGCTGAGAAATGACACAAACACTGGTAGCCTAACGATTTAGCTGAATTATGCCAGGAGAAAATCAATCTAAGCAGAGCTCTTTGGAAGCTCTTCTACCTCTTCATTTTAGCAGGGCCTGAAGTCTCCTTTAAGGAAAATAATGACTGACATCCTGGCCAGAGGGTCCTGATTGGAGAACAGGAAATTCAAGAGAGGGAGAGAGACCTAAGGGATTGTGAGGAAAAAAGAAGAAGAGACAATAGATAAGGACTGTTTCTATGCTTCTCTGAATTGGAATAGGCATGCACTCAAGTCCCTTGGAGGAATAAATGCAGAGATCCTTTTACGTCCTCTGGACTGCGTGGCTAACTCCCGTGTCTGGCCGTAAGACTTCTCCCTGCCCTTCTTCCTGATGCCAAGGGGTATAAAAGGAGGAATGCCAGTCCAGTTTGTTTGCTTCAATTTTCAAAAGATGTCACAGTTTCTGGTGTTGTGTAGCATTGAGAAATACAATGATACTGTAGTAATAATAGTATTGGCAGGGTTAGTTATTTTTTAAAATAATGACAATAAAAATTAGCTGTTTTGTATGCTGACAGATGGGATAAAAGATTTGTAATTTTTGTTGGGCAGGATTTACTTGTTTCAAGTATGCGAAGGAATGTGATTTGTGAAAAAAGGTTACAGTCACTTTGATTTTGCTGACTTGACATTGCTGTTAAATGTTGCTGACAACAGGACACTTGGGTACACCCACTTTTGTGTACACAATTTTGAGTGGCATGGGCAACTGTACCTCAGTACACATGCTCCACGTCTTCCTTACATCTGACCCTGTCCCTCATTTTCTTCCTTTTGATTAGCCCCAGGATGACAGTGATAGCGACACTGAATTTTATGAGCCCTCTACATAGGGTGCTAGGTCCGGACTCAGTACTTCTTGGCTGGAGTTAAGGAGTCTGTGCAGAAGGAGCAAGAAATTGTGCCCTGGCCAGTGTGGCTCAGCTGGTTGGAGTGTTGTCCTGTACTCCAAAAGGCTGTGGGTTTGATCCCTGGTCAGTGTGTGTATGGGAGGCAAGCAGTCGATATTTCTCTCTCACATTGATGTTTCTCTCTCAAATCAATAAACATATTTTTCAACATTAAAGAAAGATGCAATCAATTGCAAACAATACTATAGCGACAAAAACTTTTTGCTTCACCAAACCTGAGGCGGGCTACTCTGAGCCTTTTCTTGAGTCATCCTCAAGAGCCCAGTTGTGGTAAGAATCTTGCTGGGTCACTTTAGAGAGAACCCCCCATCTTGTATCTGTTCACTCTCTATCTCTGATCCAGTTTATCATCCCCCACCCTCTCCTCAGATGACATCTAATCTCCTTGGCCGGCCTGCCTTCTCCTCTTAGCCATGATCTATCGACCCCATCCCACCACTCTGCTCCTAGGCTGTAAATCTCCACTTTTCCTTGTCGTACTCAGAATTGAGCAACCTTCTCTTTCCTAATATAATAATCTTGACACCTATCACAATAGTTCTGAATAAAGTCTTTTTTACCGTTTAACAAGGGATAGATTCATGTTTTCTTTAAAAATAGCAGCTGAAGAATCATATCGAATTTATTGGGGCTGTTCATTTATTTTTGCCCTGGAACATTTATAATAATGAAATCAACTCCTGCTAATCCTGACCAAGTAGAATCTTCACATCACCCAGAACAAATTCTCCAAGCGTTGAGCACTCGGTCATTTAAGACCTTGCTGAAATCCATTACTGAAATTTTCACTTATATAAAACATCAAGTAGTGGAAACTCTTAAGGCTCCATCCATAATTCTCAGCAAGTCTGTCACACAGTACGTGAGAAAAAGGGAAGTGTGGTAGACAGAATCATCGTGAATGACCTCTGACTATTTGCCACTGTTGACATGCCCCCTTAAAACACCCTCCCCTTGACTTCTACAATATGATGCTCTTTTCCTCCAAACTTTGTGACTATTCCTTGGGTCTCATTTTGTGGGCTCCTTCTCAGAGCAACTTCTGCATGGACAACCCTGTGTTCCTGGCCTTAAACTTTCTTCTTTCTCTTCGTAGGTCATTTCAGCAGCACCTGTGGCCTTGGTTGAAATCTATTTGTGTGAACAATGCCCACATTTTCCACTCGTTAGCCTGAGCTCTGGACCCTGCATGCCTCCAGTGAGATATCTCCTAAACATCTCAGAGTCAATATGTACACGACTGAACTCATGATCTAACCTCCAAAACTGACCCCCTTCCAGGGCTCACCAACTGAGTAAAATGGCGTTATCACGCGTCTACTTGCTGAAGTCAGAAATCTGAGAGTTACTTTAGATTTCTCCTCTGCTCTTCCACACTCTTCCATCCATCTCATCACAAAGTCCTGTTGATTTGAACTCTTTAACTTTAACAGGTTTCACACTCATTAGCTAAGGCAATGTGCTCCTGCAACATCTTCACCTCTGTGCCCTTGTAATTCTCAGTCAAAAATTATTGTCTTAATCCCTCTGCGGTACTATTTTATTAAGAACTTTCTCAAACTCCATTACTTCCTCCCCAGCTCTAGTCACGTTGCGAAAATGTAATCAGTGGTCACAGGAAACTAACAAGCTGAAGAGGACCACTTATCAGAGGACACAAATGGGCATTGTCAGATGACACACCCGAGCACTTGGACGTTTAGTGTTGGAACCTACAGGGTTCAGTTCAGAAGAGACCAAGAGAAAAGCAGGGTTCAGAGAAGGAGACACAGAAGTGGTTTAGGTGCATGAGAAGGAATAGCAGAGTCGAAGTGGGAGGAGAGCATCACAGGGGAGGGCCCTTGCACACTCGAGAGAGGGGCAGTTTGCAGAAACAAACACAGCTCATTAATCTCGCCTCTTCCACAGGTAATTGTATCTAACTTGGTTTTTAGTAACCGTTCCACTTTTATTTGGTGCAACTTGCCGTTAGTTTAAATTTCACAGTAATAAGACAGCAGTAGAAAAACTGACTCAGGGGTGGATGAGAGCCAGGGATGTCTCTGCTATGTTGGTAAATTGGCAGCATACAAATGCTGATCCTGAGGACAGCCTGTGGGACACAGGCCTTTTGATTCCTTCTCCCAGTGGAATGCCATTCCAATTTTATCAGCTTGATTATACATTTTTTGAAATTTCAAGATGTAATTTCACCTTGAAATTACACAAGATAATTCAAATGTGATGGAGAAATTCCCCACGCGGGAACTCAAACAAGCTGTTCTTTATGTAGGAAATCTTCCGATATTTGGTACAAGCAGTGATTTTCATAGATGTTTCCCTATTAGTTACATACTCCACCACATACATAATTAAAGCTAATGGTAAAGAACTTATTTTCCAGTTGGGCTTAAATCCAATGCACTTTAGTGAAGCACTAAATATTGTCTAGGAGGTTAGTAAATATGCAACAGAATGCTTTCATTCTTAAACTGGGAAGTTTCATGGTATTTGTTTTGGACACATTATACAAAAATATTACAAAAGAATATTTATAATTTTTAATGATGTCAAAGAACTTCCATAAGTATGGTTTTCCTTTTTCCATAGCCCCCTCCTTCATAATTATAATCATAAGACAAGAGGAAAAGAGAGGAATAAAGGAAAGTGAGGAAAGAAAGCAGCTTTTACAGAGCTCCTGCTTTGTGTCATTTGACTAAGAACTTGTTAACAATCACAGCAAAGCAGAATGAATGTTTGCATCTTGTTTCTATTGCTATGACCAGGACCCTTCTACAAGAGTGGGCCTGAAACATGGAGGCCGCTTTTCAACTTCGCTACTGCCCCTTCCTACGCAGGTATCCAGGGAGCCCGTGGAAGTCTCATCCCATCAGCCTATCCTCGCAATCTGGGGTTGGAGCGTATCCTTGGGGGTCATATCCTGAGCCTTTCTCAGTTGTTGATGAGACAGTCCTGGCTTTAAAAGAATAAAGCGACAGTCTAGGTGTCCCATTCTTTTTTGTTTCCATCCACTATTAATTTCTGAACTAGAAAATGCTAAGGTAATAGGAATCTTCAGAATTGGCAGCAGTATTGCCATTAAGACCTGTGGGCATTTGTTCTGGCTGCTTTCCCAGGTGATCCTCCCAGTGTCTTCTGGTTCTAACCACCTGGGTAAACAAAGGCTCAGGGACACGTTAGTGTTCGGCAGGCCAAGTTCTCACTTTGCCTCTGGTTTCAGATATAGGAATTTTAAAAATTTAATCTGGATTATGTATTTTTGCTCAATTCTATCCTTGCAACCTTAAATTAAACCTTCAAATGAGAAAATTTCCCTCAAACAGTAAAAGTATCTGGTTTTTTTAAAGACTCAAATTGGGTTTAATCAATCAAATAAGGTCATCTTTACTTGCAATTGGCCTCAACACATCAATATCATTTGTGAATACACCAGTCAGAATGATTTCGACTCCAAATAACAGGGCATGTGACTATCAGCAAGTTAGACAACAGGGAGTTTGTTATTGTGCACGGTGAAGTCTGGGACTGCAGCCCTAGCTCATCTGCAGCTCAGGGAAGCCCGGTCAGCTTCTGTTAGATTTTCAGGTTCTCCTTGTCTGCAAGGTGCCTGTGTTCTTTACCGGGCATTGCCTAACAGCTGAAAGAAAAAGGAAAGTCTTGTCTTGTTTTTTTTTTTTTTTTTTTTGTAAGACTCAGAAAAGTTTCCATGGTCACAACAGAATTTATCTTACATAAATATTTCATCCATGGTTGTATTATACTCCTAAAACGGCCCTTCACAAGGAAATAGAATCACCGTGATTGATTAAGACTAATCAATATTAACATTCTGGGATGGGTGGGGTGGATCCCTGAAATACATTACACGACTAAATTATGAATAAAATTGAGCTTCTTGTTAAGAAGAATAGTGTCCTTTGTGTAGGTGATTAATAGTCTGCCATTGTAAACAAAGCTGTTTTTATACAAAATGCCAATAATAGTGTGTCATTCACTACCATTTTTGTTGCCAAAACCTGAAAGCCCAACTCTAACTGGCTTAAGGAATAAAGAGAATGTACTGAGATAAGGCTAATTTTGGGCAAGACTTGAACCAGTAGACCCAATAACGTAACTAAAGCTTTTTTTGGTCTCTCTGCTCTTTCTTGACAATGTCAGCTTCTTTCTAAGCCTGGTACTGTTCTGGGGGTCACATGACTGCCATTGTCTTCCCATGATTACCCTCCTTCTATTTATTGTCAGAGAGCATCTCTACATAGCTACTGGAGGAAAAATAGGGGGCTTTTCTTTCCCCTGAGCTTCAATAAATACCCCTCACATTCCATTTGCTCTAGACCAGGAAATAGAATCACTGTGACTAGTTAAGACTAACACACATTAATATTCTGGGGTGGGTGAGAAGGATCATATTAGATGATAAGCTCATCTCTGAGCCAATGGATGGGCTATGCAATGGATGTTTCAGTTTATAACCTTGTAATCCAGTTAAAACAATGAGATTTTAGCAGTGGTTTTTTTCTGACAGAAGTGAAAGGAAGTCACTG
>VMDR010005663.1:0-50096 GCA_007922815.1 Macrotus californicus
AAGCTCTATCAATTGTGTGTGTATATAAATATATATATATAACACTAGAAATCTATTAAGACTAATAGGAAAATTTGGCAAGGTATCAAAATACAAGGAAACTATAGACAAACTATTTATTTTCTTTATATTAATATTATGAAGTTAGAACTTGACATATATAATTATCCTACATATAGGGGCTATACAGGGTATAAATTGTCTAGAAATATATTTAACAAGAAAAAGAACATGCAAAAAATATATTAAAAATAAGATGTAAATAAATGTAAAAATATAATTTTCCTAGATAGAAAATCTTATTATTATTAATATTATTATTAACCTTAATATTATTAAAATGTTAATCTTTCCAAATAACAACATAAATTTAATACAACCACAATTAGAACTTCAAAATTGTTTTTTTTTTTATTTTTAAGATTTTATTTATTTGTTTTTGGAGAGAGGTGAGATTGGTTGCCTCTCACACACCCCCAACTAGGAACCTGGCCCGCATGTGCCCAGGCATGTGCCCTGACAGAATGGACCGGCAACCTTCTGAGTGGTAGTCTTACACTCAGTCCACTGAGCCACACTAGCCAGGGCTCAAAAAGTTTTTTAAACCTTGTTGTACACCTTAAATATTTTATTTTAAAAATTTAAGACATATTAGAAGAAAAATCTCCTGAGTAAGGGAATTCCTGAATATGAATTATAAAAATGCCCACTAAAATGTCTAATTTCAATGTTGTATACACTTAAAACTAATATGATACTGCAAATGTCAACTTTAACTAAAAAGTAATTTTTGAAAATGCCCACTAAACATGATAAGAAATTTAATAGAACTCATACTCCCATCAATACGGTATAAGAAGGCTGGTTCTCCCACATTCTCACCAGCACAAAACATAGAGCTGTAAATAGTAATACAATGAACAGCCCACGAAGCTACCTAAAAAAAACAGAATATAACCAACACAGCTGAAGCTCGCTGTGTGTGCATTGTAGATTCCATGCCCCTGTCCCTTGAGGTAGCCACTCTCTTGAATTAGGCACTTACTGTTCTCATTCATTGCTTTCTATTTTCACATTATACTTATAGAAATGCTGATATGTTTTTAAGTTCTGCGTAAATAATAAAAACTGCATGCATTCCTCTGTCATTGCTTTGTTTTGTGTTTTGGAAAACAGTACATTTATAAGATGTTGCTGCCTTATTTACCTCAGCTCCTTCTAGTTTTTCATCTTCCAGTACACAATTCATCTGGGTAGGGTTTTCAAATGTATGAGCTCCTAGTTAATCTCTTTCATTGCCTGGTATTTTTCCACTTTCTTCTGGGTGGTTTCTTCTCATGCCTATCTTTCATATCTCAAACTTTTTTTCAATGTTGATTCTGTCTCCTCTCAGCTTCTCAGGCACTTTCACTTCAAAACTGATCTTATTTTCCTCTTTAATTTCTTTCTTAAGCATGCCAGCTCTCCTTTCATTCACAGTGGCGGTAATTCCTTTGAGAGTACAGAGGAAATTTAGTCTATTGTTTTTATTTCCTGAAGTAATTATTGTTCTGATGTGTTTTCTGTGCCACCTTTCTTTTACATGTCATGTTCCTTTTTTTTTTCTTTTTTTTTTTTTTTCTTTTTTGTGATTTGAAAGGAAGTCCATAGTTCCTGCTTCTTATTCAACTTTCATTGGGCATAATTTTATCTGGTCCTGATATTTATCCAATAGCATTAGTAGATTATCATCACATCCCTTCGATGTTTACCTGATCTCCTTGAATTGTCACTTAGGACTCAGGCTGGAGATCTGGACTTTTGAGAAACAGTAGTATGTTTTCAAACAGAAAACTGAGGAGGGGAGCGAGCACAGAGAAGTTGGACAGAGGTGGTGAGCAGCTAGAGGTACGGTTGTCTCGTCTATTGGCACTTGACCAACAAGTGTCTTGATCCTCAGCCCAGTCAATCCCATTAAGAAATATGCCTCTCAAATGTTTGGCATTTACCCTTTCGAGATGAAGTCAACTTCATAGGAAGCCAGGTCAGTGTCAGATCTCTAGACTCCAAGGCCTCTTGTCAGTGGTTAATTCTTCCCAATCTGTTCAGTCCACTTTTCTCAGTAGATGACTGGTTCTCAGGAACCCCTCTCCATCCACTTCCCCTTATTTCCTTGCCTTTTTTTAAGAGCAAGGTAAACAATACCGACTCTGGTTAGAAGTGCTCTTCCCTCTTTCTCTGCAGTGTGGAAGTGTTCTAAGAGTCAGGACTCATCTCTCCAGTCCTCATGTCTCTGTGGACCGTGAGGTCTCAAAAACCCTGGAATATATTTCCCAATAATCGCACCACTTCAAATGGGGCTAGATCTACGTTCACTCTGTTTACTATGTGTCTTTGTTGAAACTGTCAAAGTTTAACTTCTTCTAAGCTTGTGGGAAAAGACAGTGGCTGTTCCCTCGTTGATGGAGTACTGATATACACATGGAGTTTTAATGAAGAATAAGGGAACTGTGTGCTCTAATCTGTATTTGAATCACTCAGAGGTCTTGTTAAAATTGCAGGAACAGGCCTGAGAATCTGTATTCTTAATAAGCTCCCAGATGATACTGATGCTGTTGGTTACAAACCACACTTTGATTAGAAAGGTTGTACATTAGTCAGGGTTCTCAGAAAAACAGAACCAATAGTTTATATACCTACAAAGAGATTTGTTCTAAGGAATTGGCTCATGTGATTGTGGAGGCTGAGAAGGCCCATGATCTGCTGTCTGCAAGCCAGAGAAACAGGAAAGCCTGTAGTGTAGTTGGAAGGCCTGAGAGCCAGGGAGCCGAGAGCAGGCAAAGATCGATGTCTTAGCTCAGACAGTTAGCAGAACCAAGAATTCAACCTTCCTCAGCCTTTTCGTTCTAGTTCAGGTCCTCAATGGATCGGGTGATGCCCATCCACATCAGAAAGGGCTATCAGCTTTACTCAGTCCATCTATTCAAATGCTGATATCCTCTAGAATCACCCTAACGGTCATACCCAAAAATAATGTTTAACCAGATATCTGGGCAGCCCATGGTCCAACATACAAAATTAACATATTTTCAACATATAAAATTAACAATCACAGGCTGTAATCATGCAGCATACAAAGCAAGAAAGTACTAAATGGCTGGCTGAAAAATTTAAAATAATAACTACTATTTATTAAAATGTGACTACTTTCTAACCACAGTATGAAATGCTCTGCATGGATTATCTCATTGAATTCCCACAATGACCCTGTGAGGCTGGTACTATATTATTTCCATATTATAGAGGAGGAAATTGAGACACAGAAAGGTTGAGTAATTTGTTTGAGATTAAACATCTAGGAAGTGTCAGAATTGAGCAATCTGATTTCAGAGCCTCAATTTGAAACACCATCTCATAGTGCAAACCTGGGGCCATCTGTTACTCTGCTATACTACAGAAAGCAAGGGTCTGGCTATGCTTTTCTAACAAGTAGGCTTAAGGAAACTGGTGGGAAGCTGGGGAAGATGGCCTGGGAGTTTCCTCTGTAACACAGTTCTGGTGCTTCCCACAAGGTGCAAGTTGAGAGAGAAGTGAATGTAGCTTTTACTGAGAAAGGGAAGTGATAAATTCCAGTAAGAATAATAAGAGGAAAAAACAAAGAGAATTGGTGAAAAAGAAAACACAGAACTCGGAACCCTTACCCTGCAATTTAGAGAATGGAGACTCTTGAAATAAAATATCCTTACAAAGTCTCAGAAGAGTTGTGTACATGTGACAAGTCCAAAGGATAAGGGGAACTCATGTTTCCACGGGCAAAGAACTACTTCAAGAGTAGACGCAGTGAAGCTTTGTAACCAAACCCCAACCAGCGCCACAGTTAGAGTTTCTTCTTTTATGTTCCAAAGGCCTTTGTGCATAACTCAAATGCAAAATGTACTCTCACTCATTCCTTTATTTACATTCCTCCCTCGCTAGACTGTGATTTATGTATGTATGTATGTATGTATGTACATATGTATTTATTTCTAGCACAGGCTCACAGCCTTATCTTGAGGTCTAGGTACACTGGAATTCTCTATTCACTTACCTTCGGCTTTGCAGTCTTGGCATCATTCCTATTTTACTATTGGCATCCCTCAGCCCATCACAGCTCCTTCCAATGTCACTGTTCTTATGAAGCCTTCCCTTAATTAAGCACTTCACTCTGCACCTTTATCTTGACACAAAATATTCTGCCTTATTGGTACATTTTGCAAAGCTCTTTCCTGCATTAAATTATAGACTCCTGGTGGTTATGACTGTCTTCATGACCTTTGAATTCTCATTAGAGCTGAGCAGGATCCTGCACATCAGTTGATGCTTGAAGAATCAAGATATTGGATACATATTGGATATATATTTCAAAAGAAAGGAGAAGAGATTTAGGCAAAACGTACCTGACTGGCTAAAATGAACTCAGTAACATCTTAAAACAAAGTTTAAAAAACCCAGGAGACCTTTCAGATTCTTTCACATATAGCATCTTTCCAGATTCTAACTTCTTTTTCTACTGAACACATTACTCAAAAATGAACTGTTTCCTCCTTGTTCTTTGGAAAGTTTATCATGCACTGTTTTTAGTACAGCAGAGGGAGGGTAATAGGAGCTAAATTTACCTTTGAACTAAGATCAAAATAAAAACAATCACTTAATGAAAAAAAAATTAAGTAACAAAGGATTCAGAAATGCAGAAAGAGATTTAAGAAACAAAAATAGATTAAGTTTTATTTTGTTTGAGGGGATCATCAGATGCTGCCGCTATGGCACCATTCCTGGAGACTGAGTAAATGCAAAGCTTGTGACAGGGGATTACTGATTTATTCTCAAGTGGATTCCATGGGCCACGAGAGCCCTTAGAGAAGGCTAAGAAAAATGCGGTTACTTGCGCTATTCCATTACAGGCTAAAAAGACGGCTTTTGAGATTTCCCTCTTTACTCCTAAAGCCAATCATGTTTTCATTTTTTACAAATTCTCTATTTCTGTCTTCAGACAACATGACTGCGGGGTGGGGGGTAAGCCATATAGAACCCTGAATGCCATGACAATTAAAGAGAAAAAAAAATATGGATTCAGCTAAAAAAATTCATAGCAATTGTGCTTAAGACAAAGTCCCTTGTTTGGCCTCAAAAATAACTGTCAGCAGGAAATGAATTTTAGCTGAGTTTACAAAGTAAACACAAAATGCTATTAAAACTGGAGGTTCTCAGCGCCCTGTTTGCATCTTCTTTCCACTTAGAATGATTTATTAAGTTCATTGTCATGTGTGTTTATTTTAAATCAAGACAGCAACATCAAAATTCCACTCTTAGGCTAGGGTCTAAGAAAGCAAAATCTTAACAGCAAAACAAAACACATAACATCAGAACAAAACATACTTCTAACAGCTTAAAATATTTCATGGAGCACATACTCAGAAAACATTCAGCCAGTTTGGGAAACCAGCACAGACATGCAAAACAAATCCACAACTTGCTGTTAAATTTTTTTTTCTTTTGTTTTTTTTACTGAACAGCAAGATTTCTCACAATAGAAGAATGTTTTGATTATTTTACCACCATGGGACATTGATTATTAATTTTTCATTTCAATCAATCAAGTTCTTCTGGCCTAGATCCATGCATTCTTCCTCATACTCAACCTCCTAAGTTTCTGTGCAGAAAAAGGTATTTTACTTATCCCTGGTCAAAAGGCCTTATGGAGAAAACACCCAATAAAATACCACTCTTTCCCTTCAAATCACCTTATATTTATAGCCTGAGTCTTACATTGTATGTACTTATTTTCCATTTCCCCCACTAAGTTGTCCCCATTGCGAAGTTCTGAGCACCAGGCTCCTGAGAAAGTGTCCTGAGAGCTTTGTACAATTACTGCTTCACATTTCGCATCTCTTCACCATTAATCACTGCTCTCAGAGAAAGGTGTCACAGCGTCATCGGTAATCATCACTCTGGTTCCCTGTGATCAGGGAAAAAGGACATGTAAGAGCTTGCAGTGGGGGGGAGGCAGAAAAGAGACGGGAAGGTGGGGGAAGAGGCAGAGACAGAAAACGCGGTTTTTCCTCAGATAAAAAAATGGAGTTAGAGGGCATCTAAAAGACATCTAAAACAATCAGAAGCAAGTCAACACTCAAGAAAAATATAAACAACAGATATAAAATAAGCTGATTATAAACTGTACAGTCTTATGTACTTCCTAACATCAAATTTTGTAGCTATTCCTGGGGTAGTACACATACAGGAGTCCCCCTTAGCTACACCACAGTGGATGCCAGAAATCATGGCTAGTATTGAACTCTGTATATACTAAGTTTTCTCCTACACATACATACCTATGATAAAGTCTAATTTATAAATTTGGCACAGAAAGAGATTAAGAACAATAATAATAAAATAGAACAATCATAACAATGTGTAGTAAAAGTTACATAAACGTAGTCTCTCTCAAAATATCTTAATCTATTGTACTCACCTTTTCACTTAAAAGAAGCACTTCACAACTTCTGTGGGGCTTACCCAAATTGCCAGCGTCACTGCTCTTGCGCTCTGGGGCCATTCGTAAGTGAAATAAGGGTGATTTGAACACAGCACTGTGTTGTGGCGACTGTCAATCTGATAACTGGAAGTGACTAAGGATGGGAAGTTATACAGTGTGGAGATGCCAGACAAAGGGAAAATTCACATCCTCGGTTGGACTGAACAGGACACTCAAGATTTCATCACTCCTGAGAACCGCAAATAATTTCAAACTTACAAATTATTTCTGTACTTTTCCATTTAACGTTTTTGGATCCCAGTTGACCACAGGTAATTGAAACCATGGAAAACAGAACTGCGGACTAGGAGGGGCACTACTGTACGTGTGTGCGCTCAAATGTAAGAGCACGTAGGATGGTGAACGCAGCTGGGAACTATTGAGTGGTTACTCCTGCGCCCAGCCCTGTTAACCTCCTCAGTTATTCCAGTTAGGGTCCCAAATACCCTCCAGAGTGCACATCCTTATCCCAAACCCATAGGGCCACTTGTGCTTTTACAATTGCTCATTTGTCAGATTGTAGAAAGTGAATATGGAGCATGTGCCATATAACAAGAATCCTTTCCAACATTTCTGCAGTAAAATGTGCAGACAGATACAGAAGTAGGAAGAAAATGACTTCTCTTCAGGGCAGGGCAGGTTTTATTGCCCAAAGTGTTTTGCCAAACCTACGGAGGGAGGGAGGGAGGGAGGGAAGGAAGGAAGGAAGGAAGGAAGGAAGGAAGGAAGGAAGGAAGGAAGGAAGGAAGGAAGGGAGGAAGGAACACCTGTTTTCCCAAGTTGAATTTCAGAGTTGAAGATTAGATGTATTTTCAACTCCATTTTACAAGCAAACAGGGACTCAAAGAGGATCCAGTGCCCTGCCTCTTGACACGGTCAGCAGAGTTGACTGGATTCAACCAGGAAATCTCAGATTCTAGAGCCTGCACCTAAACCCCACTAGCCTGCCCCTCAGGCTTTCTTTCAGTGTCTAAGTACATGCAGATGTGTCTGAAGTCTTTCCACCAATCTTGAAGACTTAAACTGTCTTTTCTGTTCATCAGTACTGTCTTTCTCTGCAAATTCACCTAGAAAATAATTGTGAAAAGAAGAAAAGAGGAAATGTTTTTTCCTTCGATGAAAGAGAAAGCATCAGCCTTAACTCTAGTCGCTTAGGGATTTGAGTTTTGCTCCTTAGAGACAAAGCTGAGGAGGGAATGGAGGAGAGGGGAGGGGAGAAGAGGGCAGGGGAAGGGAGGGCAGAGGGGAGAGGGGGCAGGAGAGGAGAAGACGGGGTTGTGGCGGACAGGAAGGGAAAAGAAGAAAGGAGAAAGAACCTGGAGCCTGGGAACCAGAAATGACCAAAGCATTTTTTAAAATCCTAGTAATTCAAGATGTCTACGTCAGCTTTCCAGGAGTGAATGTTTGTAAAAATGAGGATGCAGCAAAGCTTCCTATCTGGTTAGCAGGCAAAAAGGAGGGCCCACACAGGCTGGTAAAAAGGTCACCAAACTGATCAAATCCAGCAGAGGCAGCGGTTCAAGGACAGAGTTCAGAAGAGAGGATGTACTACCTAGGAATGTGCAGAAACTTGAGAATGACATTGAACTTTATCTGGTCAGAATGGTGGTTTGATCAATCTAGCTCTCGAGGTACAGCATGACCCTAGCCAAAATCGAGCTGCATTAAGTACTAGAGTTTGCGGATGGTTAACTTTCTGCATGCAGACAGAGCATCTTCAGCAGCACCTCTTACCCGCCTACATTCCAATACGCTTCCTCCTGAGAGAGGAAGGAGTGTACCTGAAAATCACATATAACCCTGAAATGCCCACAGGAGCCTGTGATTGGGGAATGCTTTTTGCTATGCCTATCAAAGCAGAAAAAAGGCTGAGACCCATTGTTTGTTTTTAATTTGAAATCCTAACAACTATACTTGAGCTGGGTGGCCCAAGTAATGCCAGAAGAAAAAAAAAAAATCAAGCCCTCAGGAATGCAAGTCTTACATGGGCACAGTGGCTTCTGTCTCCCAAACCAAGGCAGCCACAACCCTCTGATCAGTGATTCTACACCACTCTCTTGGATGCCAAGTTCATAGATGGGCATTTAATTCAGGTCCAAGTCTAATGTGAAGAATTTGCTTCCTTTTTTTTTAATGTTGTAGCTTTTGTACTTCACCACCAATGTGCGGCTGAGGCCTTGTCGACGTGCCAGTTTGTACATTGCCCTTTCTGATGTGAAGAGAGCACACTGTTCCAATGAAAGGTCGTCCCTGCACAGGTGGCACTCCCTAAACGCTGGTGATTTGAGAAATTATGAAAACTACACCCTCCTGGCAACGCAAACTGCCTTTCTCAGGCGCTTTACTCTAAACCAAAAAGGATAAGGTTTTAAATGTTGTGTACACAGGGCTTATGCTTGTGTTGTGATAATAGACAGCGGTAAAGGGATTATTTTCTTCTTTTTCTGTAAACTTCCTTTTACCAAAATCAGTGTCCAGACATTAGAACAAACTAGATACTAATTTTTTAGGCTAATCAGCTCATTGTTTTCCCTGCACTTACTTAGGAAGGGTATATGTAGGCATACACATGTAACGGTTGAATGCATGCACAGACTTCCTCTGCACCACTTCTTAAATTTTACTCTCCTCTCCTCAGTGCTAGGCTTCCACTCCCCTGGTCTCCCAGCAAACACGTATGTAACACACACACACACACACGCACACACACGCACCCCCCCCCCCTGTGGTTTGCTGCCCTGAAGTGGATTTCTAGTGGAAGTTTTCACAGAAAATAATATACTAGGTTAGATCAGAGAGTTGGACTCAAGATACCAAAGTATACTTTTACTCTGATAATACCCTAAAACCTTTCAACTATTAAATAGTCAACTAACTAGCTAACTCCATTTCAGTTGGTCTCCCCAGAACTTCAATTATCGTCCAACACGAAGTGCTACACCAAATGACTCAGATTAAAAGTGTCCAACCACGCATTTAGATGTTTTTGTTTTACTCTGCACAATACGGTGTTTTCCTATCTAAACTGACAAGTTCAGCATGAGTAGGTGGAAGGAAGAAAAACAAAGGGGCATTCATTAAGAAATGGAAGGTAGGACTTTCCTCATGAAAACAGAAGGGCAAAAGCACACCTTTCAGAGCATTTTGCTACACAGAATGAACTTTAATCTGCACAGATGAATCTGAGAAATCTCCTGGAAGAGATGCCATATTGTCACAAGAAATATTATTAGCAGAGTCACAAGGCTACAATCACTATCTGTGTCCCTGATGTCGAGTTTCAGATTAACATGTTTATTTTACTGGGGTTCCCAAAATTAATGTCAGGAAATTTGGGTTGCGGTATTATCGTCATTAGGCAAATATATATAAAAAGTGTTCATTTGAATTATATATATATAATTCTGAGATAACCTGAAAATATAGATTGATCAGCATGTACAAGAACAATTTTGGGGGTTTAAGAGTCTACTTAAATGAACCCCCCCCAAAAAAGGTTCCATGGCAACTTTGGTAAATGTTTGCTTTGGATAAAATTTCTAGTTCTGCATAAAATCCTACATACCACCATTATTGCTTGTCAAAGTATGCTTTCCCCTTTTTTTCCTTTATTCTCTTTCCCTTCCCCCATCATCTCACTCACCATAATTAATCAAAGGATCGGAATTATCTGGTTAATGTTTGGGAGCTTTGAAAAGGATCTTTTCTTAAACCCAGAAACCTGGGTTTCTGCTTCCTTTTTAGCTTTGCTTAGACTTTCAAATGAGGGAAAACCATATCTGATTTAGACTCGACCTTGAAACGCTAAAATTACTCATCCAACTTTCTTACAGTCAAAGGAAAACTTAGACCAGATAAATACAGCAAGCTTCAAACTGTTCGGAAGGAGATAGTCTTATTTCTTGGGCTGGGTGTCTGGCTAGCATAGAATTCATGGTAAAATATATTTGAGAAAGTACGTTTTCATTCATCTTTGACAAGGCAAGTGGGACCAGGGAAATACCCACTTTTATATTCAAACATCAGGGATTTTCTACAACTCAAGAACAGGCCAGCTACCTGCCAGCACCTGAAAAAGAGGAAGTATTCCATGGTTTTTCGGTGACTACACGGTGAACGTAGTGCATCTTTGCTTTTATGTCATCTCCTGCAGGAGTGGCAGGGGCTCCAAAGGATAACACATCTCTGCCCTTTGATTGCAGGTTCTGTGAGGAACAAGCATTTTGATAACTGAATTATCCAGTTATCGAAATGTCCACGAGAAAACCATCCTAACAAAATATTGAGCATCTTGCTGAGCCTGTATCATTATATTGAACATCAATTCTCATTTCATATTTATTGTAGATTAAAGAAATCAGACACTATTTTTTTTTTTTTTTTGTAAAAAATTCAAGCCTTGCCCTGGCCAGTGTGGCAAGGTTGGTTGGGTGTCATCCCACAAACCTAAGGGGAGTGGGCTCAATTCCCTGTCAGGGCACATGCCTAAATTGTGAGTTTGGTCCCAGGTCAGGGCACATAGGAAAGGCAACAAATCGATGTTTCTCTCTCTCTCCCTCTCTCCCTTTCTATCTAAAATCAACAAGCATGTTCTCAGGTGAGAATAAATACAAACATACATACATACTTAAAACTTTATTTAAAAAAAAATTCCAGTTTTCTTATCAGCCTGTTTATTATGATCTGTAATTCTCTCTAAAATGGAGAGGATAAAAATGAAAAAAAAAAACAACTGGGTATCCAGTAATCAAAGTTGTGCTTAGAAAACTAAGTAAAAGTGATCAGGAAACAACCACCATAAACCAGACTGCCTGACATTATAATAGTGTCCAAGAATGTCAAATTACAATCAGGCATTTGGAGAGAAATGACAGGATTTTGTCATTCACTCGATTATTTGAATGGAATATTCATTTCCCAGATATCTTCTAGGCTGTTTCCCCAGTCTCCTTCAAGTTTATGCGCAAAAATCACCCTCTGACTATTTGACTTAAAATAGCAACCTGCCTCCTCTCCCCCAGGCCCACCCAGAGCCCCGTTCTGCTGGGCCCTCCCATGATGCCCCACGGTCGCCTTCAATATCCACAACACCGACACAGCAGCCATGCCCCATAGCACTGCCACCATCTGTTACACTTTCACTGACTTTTTTACTTCCCTCTCCAAGAGGAAGATTTTTTGCTTGGTTCACTGCTGTATTTCCAAATGCCTAGAACAATGCTGGGCACATTGGAGCTGCTCAACAAATATTTATGAGTGAATAGATTAACTAATTTTAGCATCTTCTAAAGCTCTGGTCTGACAGTCCCTGACTTCAAGGTCTTCTGTCTAATGGGAAAGTCAGATATGGTTGAAAACAATTACAATACAATGGGATTGGAAAGCAGTGTACTGGGATCTGGTATTGGTTAGGAGCTGGTGCTCGACCTTGGACAAACCTGGATTCTAGCCTCAAATTGTCCCATAGCTCTCTGACCTTGGGCAAATCACAATTATAACATCGCTGTACCATGGTCTCTTCAGATCAGAGATGACTATAGGAACAAATGTCTACCATTACAGGCTTGTGATGAGGAGCTAGTGAAGGGATGCACACAGGTGCTGAGCACAGTCCTGGCACTCAGGCAGTCTATAGGAAGTGCCTGCAACGTCAGGTCAGGTTTTTACAGAAGCAGAGAGCACAGCGCAGGGGCTAAAGCAGTCGGGTACTCCTGGGAAGGCTTGCCAGTAAGAGGTCAGAGATAGAAATGGAGGAATAGTTGCCCTCAGCATGCATACAATGAAACACCAATATTAAATTTCCCTGTACCTAATGCATGAAGCTTCTCTTTAAAAACAAGTAACATGCACACATATTCAGAGCGACTTTTCCAATTGAAATGGGTTATTGACAAGCCTCTGCACTAACCTGGCTGTAACTTTCCATATACCTTCACTCATTTGCCATTCTCTCTAACGTGGAATGTAGAGGGGGAAAATCCAACTGGTACTGAAATATTAGGTATTACTGTCCTGTGAAAGAACTGTCTAAGCCACTCACCATCATCATCGTCACCATCACTACCCACTGTTGCTTTGGCAGCAGAGGCTTCACTAAACAGGACACACTGTCCTTCTCAGGAAAAAAAGAGTTAATTCAAGATCCGGTTCCAGTACGTGTTCCTAATCAGAACACTAAATCTACAGGGGGAAAGGGGAGTTAATCTCCTTTTCAATCACGGGTGCGTTATCTCCTTTCCCTATCCCTCAGTAAATCCCAAACTTATTAACAGTCTCTTTAGAACAAGTCTTCCCATCTCCGTACTCAAGAATCTTTAAAAACAGTGACACACAGCCCTTGAGTTCAATCAATTTCACAACTAATTTTGCTGCAACTCAGGTTAATAATCTAACTGCTATTTGGCAACTGGAGTTGAGAATTTTGAGCTGGAAGGAAGTGCTCAGCTATATATAGGTGTAACGCTCACTCCTTTTCTTCTCAGCAAAGTCTACCGTAGAGTGACGTAATCAGACTAAAAGAAAAAGAGGGGCATGATGTACAGTTGGCATTATCACAATCTTTTTCAACTGATGATTCTGAAGTTCCGGCCTAGTGATAAACACCAGGCAATCCTCAGTAAGCTTGTGAGTTATGATTCAAACTTTACTACTCACTCTAAAAGACTAAAAAGTCATACTAAATTAGGCAGGGAGGTGCTATATTAGTAACCATTAAATCATAACTAGTTAAAAGGCAATGATTTCTTCTGGCAAAAATTTTGCTTCATATTTAAAGTAACCATTACTGCGTGGTTAGGAAGCAAAAATAAAGTTAGAAAAAGGAGAGGGGAAAACAATTCATTTTTAATTTGAGCCTGGCTCTACAACCATATTACTTAATCAAATGTTAAGTGCCCCAAAAGGGAGTTTTCTGGGGAGGTGGAAATCTTCTACCACTTGACCAGGGTGTGGATTACATGGGTGTGCAAATTTCACAAAGTCCAACCACTATTAATATAATGGGAACACTGCATGACATTGATGTAACCTGGTAGCCAACAAGAGTGGACTGGAATGTGCATGCATGAACAATAATGACTTCACTGTACCAGTCAGTGGGGACAGTAGACACTGTTGAGTGAGCATGTGCACTGTGTGGACATGGCATTCAAAATGACTGAGCAAGCCCTGGCTGGTGTGGCTCAGAGGACTGAGTGCCAGTCTGCGGACTGAAAGCTTGCCCATTCAATTTCTGGTCAGGGCACATGCCTAGGTTGCAGACCAGGTCCCCAGCTGGGGGTATGAGAGAGGGAACCAATAAATGCTTCTCTTACACATTGATGTTTGTCTCCCTCTTTTTCCCCCTCCTTTCCCCTCTCTAAAAATAAATAAATAAAATCTATTTCAAAATGACCCTCCCCCCAAAAGATGACTGAGCGAGTACAGGGATGAATCGGCACCAAACTTTCCATTAAGCTTGAATATTCCTCTGCAGAAACTTTGGATGACTCAGAAGGCCACAGCTATGGGCAACTGGTGATTGGCAGCTTCATCATGACAACACGCCTGCTTATGCATCACGTCTCCTGCAGTTTTTTGGCAAAACATCAAATCACCCAAGGTGACTCATCTCCTTTGCAGCCGAGATTTGGTGCCCTGTGACTTCTGGCTTTTCCCAAAATGAAAATCACCTTTGAAAGGGAAGAGATTTCAGATCATTGACGAGATTCAGGAAAAAATGACAGGGCAGCTGTTGGAGATTGGGAGAACTGTGTGGGGTCCCAAGGTGCTCACTTCGAAGGGGACTGAGGAGTCACTGTCCTACGTACAATGTTTCTTGTATCTTCTTCAATAAATATCTCTATTTTTTAATATCACTGGCTAGATACTTTCTGGACAGACCTTGTATATTCTTTCGAGGTAGTGTTTTCAGTTTCTTCAGACATATTTCTGGAAGTGGACTTGCTAGGTCATAAGGCAGCTCCATTTTTAATTTTTTGAGGAAACTCTATACTGTTGTTTTTTCCACAGTGGCTGCACCAGTCTGCACTCCCACCAACAGTGCACAAGGGTTTCCTTTCTCCACGTCCTCTCCAGCACTTATGTGATCTATTGATGACGGCCATTCTGACAGATGTGAGGTGATATCTCGTGGTGGTTTCAATTTACATTTCTCTGATGATTAGTGGTGTTGAACATCTTTTCATATGTCTATTGGCCATCTGAACGTCCTCTTTGGAGAGGTGTCTACTCAGGTCCTTTGCCCATTTTTTAAATTGGATTGTTTGGTTTCTTTGGTGTGAAGTTGTGTAAGTTCTTTATAAATTTTAGATAGATAAGGTGTTCTAACTCCTTGACACTGTTCACGGGGAAGTAGATGCACAGCTGGCAGATGAACCTTTATTTAGAGGTAATACTCTTAACATGTGAAAGTGAGGTGCCTATTTGTTCTGGCTGATAGTCTGGGTTTAATTATTAATGGCCCCCTGTTTTACTCTCAGGAGTTACAGTTGGGTTGACAAACTTATCAAACAAATTGTACAGTCACTCTACCTGTAAAGCCTCACATCATTTGGCCTCACTTCCTTAATCCCTCTCCACTCCAGCCACTGGCCTTCCTTCAGTCTCTCCCACTCACTGCACACTCTCCAGCCAGATTCGAGCCCCATTCCCTCTTCCCTGACTTCTTCACTTAAGTCCATACTCATCCTTCAGATCTCAGCTCAAATGTCCTTCCCTCTGGGAAGCCTGTCTATGGTAGTCACATCTACTACAGCTCTCAGAACTCCTCTTTACCACTTTCCTTTCCTTCGTATGTCTCAGGCCCAGTTTTTACATTTGTTGGTAACTTTCTCTCTGCCACTAGGCTCTAAGGCCCTTCAGGGCAGAATAAGTGACTATTTGTGAAACCTCAGTGCTTAGCACAGTCCTGGGCACACAGAGGAACTCTGTGTTTGTTAAGTGAATGTGATAGAAATAGGACAAAACACCAATTATATTTTAACCATTAGAAAGGATCCCAGAAGACTTCTAAAGGACAAGGTAATGGGGAAAAGGCAAGAATCCAGGGGTTAAGAGGGAGGGCCAGTGTCCAATGGTTCAATATTACATAAGCACCCCATCTCTAATTCTATAACCCTAACTCCTGTTTCAAAGAGTAACTGAGCCACCTAAACCTTGTTTTTAATTAGTTCCAAACTCTTATTTTTACCTCACTATCTTAAACATTATAGGAACACATTGACTAATTTATAAGGGTACACACAACTCCAAGCAGGGCCTGAACCATATAAGGGCTTTAAGACGCGAGACTTCTGGAAGGGTCAAAGGAACCTTGCCTATAAGTCTCTTGAGGTTCTTTTAAGAATGGGGCCCTTTGTTTCCTATACTATTGCAAAATAAATTAGCAAGAAGCTTTGCTGGCTAAGTACCTACTCCACTGAGGTATGCAGTAATGCTATACAACCCAGCAGCAAACCATTCAATGAAGATATCATCACAGGGAAAAAGTGAACTGAGTTTAAACTAAAAAGAACTCATGGTCAATGATTCATTTATGACAGACCAGAAGAAATCAATTACATTATTAGTGATTCAAGCGAAGGTTGCATCAGGTTACATCACAAGAAGAAACTCAAAGCCAAACTGATAACTTATAAAAAGGCTGCTTTTCTTTGCAGTAAAGGAAGCACTCACAGCACTCTAGATTAAGAAGAGATTGAGAACCACTGAGTTCTGTTTGAAAACCAGTTTGAAAACCTCTTGCAAAAAGCATGGCCAAATACAAATAGCTTGAGGGGCTGAAAGCCTTGGGAAAAGTCAACTTACTTTGTATGGCAAAGCACTGCGGCTGCGTGCATTGAAGGAGACAATGAATGCATATGTGCATGGTGCAAGGCTGCACCACTGTACACACTGGTAGTGTCGCTCCCTCTCTCAAGGTGACTTTGATATAGACAAAGGGTCTGACACACTCCTTCCTTCTTAGCTTTACTGAAAAAAAACAGCTCTGAAAACCACAATAGTAAGTATGCAGCTCAGGAAAGTCTGTGAAACAAATATGCAAAGCCTGGGTTATCTATTTCCACCCTTAAAGGTGGGGGGAGTAGATTTTCCTTCCTACATTATTTCAAAAACACAAGTACATTTCTTGCAGCCATTGGCTAAAACAGACTTTCAAAAAACACTACACATAATCACAGCAACATCCAGTTTTCAAGAGACCAAGAAAACAGTCTGCTCTATTTAATTTGCCTCCATGCTATAGAATTGGCAACCAAGAACTTGATTCCAAGAATCCAACCATTCATCGCTAGGTGTTGTCATATGATTAAGCTTGACAACAGACTCATTTTCATCCCCAGTTGTACATGTGAAGTGATGGGCTCAGGAAAGTGGACGGCTTGTCCAAAGTCACAAGCTGGTACTTGGTACAGGCTTGGATTCCTACTCATTCTTCTGAGTCCAAGACTAGCATTCTTTATAGCACATCCCAACTGCCTCCCTCAAGGAAGCCTAGTTTTAGGATGGTTGTAAACCTAGTGGATGTAGAAAGGGTTTCAAGTACAAAAATGACCAAAGATGGCCAATTAGCAATGAGAAGTTAAAACATGTATGTTCCAACAATGGGAAACAGTACAAATAACATATGCCACAATATACCAATAGTCAAGAGCTTGGATTCTGGGGTCAGAAAAGCCTGAATTCAAATTATGAACTAGCTATTTACTAGCTGTTTAGCCTTGGGGCTAATTAAACTCCTTTAAGCCTCAGTTTTCTATCCATGAAATAAAAATTAAAAACTACTGACCTACTCACTTGCCACACTCACTCAAGTGTTGGGAGGTCAAATAAGAATATATATTGGTAACATGAAGGTTGACAAGTGCAATTTATAGAAAATAAAATTCCAATTAGTCTACTGAGTTCAAGGACAAAATTGCCATAAATCAAGACTGGAAAATGCATTCAATCCTCTTCTTAGTGTAACTCTCGAATATTCTCATTTTAAGTTTATGCCTGTTAATAGAATCTTGTCAAATAAAGTTCAATTTGTTAGGCATGCTTCCTTCCTAAAAATCTAGAGATTGCTCTGAATGAGAGAAAAAACATACAGGGGGGCTTCTGGTTAAATCAGAGTCATCAATACGAATTTAATCACTGATGAAAAGCTACATTAACTCAGTTCTTTTGCAACCAGGAAAATAAATGTTACAAAAGCCTTAACATTTAAAATGGAAATTTCAAAAAACATAAAATGTGAATTTCAACATATAACAACACAGTTCAATATATAGGAGCACTGGACTTTGAATTGGGATAACACTTGGCTAATTTTTCCAATGTCTTCATTTTACCAATAAGGGCTTAAAACAGATTAAGCCAAAATTCGAAAAAACAACCCTCTTTGGATTGGTACAACTTCTCATTTTAAGGCTTATCACTTAACAAATATAACAATCATGAGTTATTCTTGGCAGGGCAAATGCTCATCTACTTTAATGATAGTCTAGAGAGAGTTTTTAACCACTTTTGATCATGCACCCCGATCAAAAAAAGATTTAGCGTATCCTCAATGTATTTGTTTGTAAAAGGTACCACGTGCTATTGTATACACACATGAAAATACATGTGAAAATGCTTTTAAAAAATGGTAAAATGTTTGGAGATGGCCTATTCAGAGAATTATTAAAATTACATATACCTGTGGGTGAACATATCTTCTATCAATGTTACAACCTGAAGTAACAATTAGTGTTCGATGTCATACTGTCCAAATCCAGGAACACAGTTAGCTCCACTGTTATCTTCCTGCTTGGTGCTCCCTATTGTAATGCTAGATTATGTCTGGCCTATTCTTAATCATCCTTCTAGAAACAGGAACAGAGTCACAAATGGCCTTCACAACTTAGAGGTACAAGGAAAGAGGCTATGATCATCAAGTGGTTTATAAAAGGCAGCTTAAAAAAATCCTTCCCCTTTAGAAAATGCTGAGACAAAGGCATAAGCACTGTATTTGAAAACACCTTTAGGGGTCCATGTACTCACGTTACCACCCACTCCTGCCCAGACCCGGCTCCCATTTCGTGTGGGCCATGAACTCACTAGCACTCTGACCTGCACGTTCACAAATTGAGCGCAGACTCTGTCCCAGATTCAGGAATTACAGAATCCCTACAGGAGCATTAGCCAAACTTCCTGCCAGAAGACTGTGCTGCACAAACCTCCTTGATAAACATGACCACAGCAAATGCATTTTCATTCCCTGTAAGTTCCTCCATCTCTACTATGTTTCCCACTTTTCATTTCCCCCATCCTTTCCCTTTTTATCTAACCCTAGACTCGAATCACTTCATCCTTCAGCTTTATTACTCTTTCTAATTGTACAGAATTCCCAAAAGATCACTGTATCTTCAACACTAAAATGGTAATAAATATCATGAAAAGGCTCATAGAAAAATCAGAAACTGAAGTCCAAAGTATTCCTTGTAAGGGTATTCAACTATGAGATGACAGAAAAGCATTAGAGAAATTGACTCCTACGACTTGATTGAAAAAGTCCTAGCATCTTTCTATTCCTGTTTGACACACTGAACGATGCCAGAAGAAACTGGTAAACCCAAATGAAAACTGCAGTCAAAAAACCCGGTGTCCATTATACTCCACCGACTGTTGAGGAAATGGTATCAATCCTCATTATTAATAGAATCTAGGGCTTACTTGTTTAGGGACATCTCAAAAATACAAAATTTAACATCTTGCTTAACTTTGTGCTATTATCAGAAGAAAAATATACAGATCTATAGAAATAACCAGAAATTGCAACTCAAAACATATAAATTCCTGTAGCCTATTTATTTGTAGTAAATGACGTGAGGACTCACTTAAGCGGTTCAGTTTGGTTAGTAGTACAAACTGTTCTACTACAAAAGGTTTTTTCACACTGCATGTTCCAAACAGGAAAAACACACCATTGTCATATTTTGGTGGCAGCCACATACAAAACTTCAACTGCAGAGACTGAGGGATGATACTAGACTATTTGCAGTTGGTAAACCTTCAGAAAAATAGGGAATCTATTGTCTGAGACACCCAAAATACACTTTTGGAAGTCTCTTGTGTATTGGTGGAACTATTGACAATTTCTCCCCAGAGTTTATCAGCAGCATCTGACCACAATCTAAAAGAGAGGTGGCGAAGGGGAGGGAAAATATCTTTCACTTCAATAACAAAATACTATTTCTCTTCTGCAAAGAGGAAGGGGACTATCAGAAATGTTAAATGGAAAAAAAAAAACACAACACAATAAACTATTAAAATGCAACAAAACAATGTTAAAAAAATCACCGAGGGAAAGGTCTAATAGCAGACATATTTGTTCCTAAGATTAGAGGAAGCCTGAAAACCTTTGAACACTAGAAAAGTCGGGAATACTGCTTCCTTTTAACTTGAAGGCCAATTCTGTGATCTGTAACATCTATATAAAATGATTCACAATCTCTGAGCTACAGTGACTTAAGGAAATCATTTGTGCAACAGTACCAGAAAGCGGTTTCCTGGTGCCCTTTCCAGTCCATTCTTACAGAAATATTGCAAATTAAGGTTAAGGACCGGTGACTCCTGTTCCAGATTGCCAGGAAAACAGCCACATTATCCTGCATAAACTAGGGTAACACTTGCCATACAATCCGCTGTAAGCCTCGCTTCAGCATTAGAGCAAGAGAGTACTTACATATGGAGGAAATAATTTTACAGCTACCTGTTAAACCTCAGAAAGTAACATTCCTAAACTTATTGCCAACAACTGAATTCCTAGCGTCAGTGGCAACTTATGGTTTTGAAAGCAGACATCCTTTCTTAAAATGATTTCTAAGAAACCATCTTTTAACTCAGGCAGTGTAAAAGCCTTTTAAATTCTATCACTATTTAACTAAAATTACACAAATGGCATAAATGACGACTTATACAGGCCTGGCAAACACCTGCATCTGCCTACAGCAGACACTCAAATAAATGTCTTCATCAAAATAGCCAGGCAAAACATTCCCCAGAAGCAGTGAACGAGAAGTACCAGCTACTGTAGTCCACACGATTGTCTGGGGACTGTATGGTTAAAGCCACAGGAAACAGCTGGGTGCTAGGGCTCAGTGATGTTTGCCTTCTAAAGAGGAACTTCACGACTCCTTACATGCCAGACATCACCTGAATTCTAAAATAAAATGTTTTTATTAAGTTCTCTTCCCACCAAGTGTCTTTTAAAGTACTAAAGTCTGATGTGAAGATCTTCAAAAACAATTCTCCACCCGAGAAAAGGTTTGATGATACAAGTCCTACACGGTCTGGAAGTCATGCCCACTCTGCCTCAGGTCCCAGGCCCGTGTGAAGCTTTCTCAGTTACCTAGCTTCGAATTGGGAGTTACATGAAATGCAGTTGGTTTGCAGTGATAGTCAGCACTGACGTGAGACCTGTGTAAAGACTACAGTACCAATTGTTTACTAAAGTTTGAAAAACTGAGGGGACTTTCTGAAGAATGAACTGAAGAATAAAAGTGTAACTGGCAACAGTAGCCCGTGTGTTGTGGTTATGTTTCAAACTCCTAAGGACGGCCTGCCAAAAAGTACAGCCAGCATCTGTATTCTACGTGCCCGCAGGTTTAGCTGTGTATTCCTGTGTAGCCTACAAAATCAGAATTTCATCTTACAGAGAAATAAATTCCCGTATTTATTTGGGGTTACTAATTTCAAGTACCCTGGATTGTATACTTCCAGTGTGAACATGTTCATACACTTATACCAAAAAAAGAAAATTAAAAAATGCCTCTAAATGGCAAGTTCCTTAACTGTGTAGAGAAAAACCATGTTATCCTCTACAACCAAAGAATTAACCGAGTCTCTATTGTACAGGGTTGTGGAGGAATCTACACCCCGGCAGTGTTCACTTCACTTAGGTTCCTAGGATTTAACTGAAATAAAAGTCTGAAAATGAGGAATCAAAAACTCAGCATTAGAACTTTTGAGAATAAAAATGTATAAACATACCTTTTGTTGAACTCCAGCTTAAGTGATTTATGTAAATCTTGCAGCTGATGAAAAGCAAAAAGCACCCCATCTCTCTGTAGTGATTAGCCTGTTCTTTAAGACTATGGGTCATCTGCCCCAGGATGTTTTAATTGAACAATGCATCAATGGGGGCAAAATAATTGTTTTTCAGAGGTGGGTCACAATAAAACATTGTATCTTCACTTCAACTGGGAAGCAATGAAATGTAATCCTTTGAGTATCATTTTTGGTAGGTGTTATTACCTTTTGTCTCTCATCCTCATTTCATGCATTTGGCCTGGAAATATGTCCATGTTTTTTGGCTTTAGAGATTTTTTTTTAAAACTCAACCCCATGTTTCCTGTAACATCTAAATATGTATACACAGATCTTCACTCCTTAGCAAATAAATGTTCTTCAGCGTGACCAGTGTGTAACTGACATTCACGTAACTTAAAGAACCTAAGTCTTCTGAGAAATATATATTTCTTTAGCTGCACCTCTATAATCATGACAAGAGATTGATTAAAATGCCAAGATAAGAAACAATTTATTATAGAGAGAAGAAAAATTTCTCATCCAAAATATAGAAATCTGTACAACTTTGCCACAATCAATATACATGAACTGTACAAATTTACACCAGTTCATAATTTACCAAATAAAAGATGACTAACAAAGTTCACAAAATAGATGGTGGTTTGTGGAAAAGACTTTTACCCAATTAAGTACAAGGAAAGTTACAAACCAGACCTCCACTTTCTAAAAATAAGAAGTTTACTCAGTCTTAGAAAACTACAAGCTAGCAAATGTACAGAGAGCTGGCTGGTGCTAACACCACAGTTGAGACAGTGTCTTTTTAAGGGTCTTAAATTTTAAAGCCTGTTGCCAAGGCAGATTCTGGTCACTTGCTACTTTCAAGGCCAAAAACACAATACAAGGTCTGACCATTTCCCCAGGTCATGCTTACTAGGTTTGTCTTATGTACATTTTTACATATTTAAGTGCTAGGTAAAAGTCTTGTCATAAAATTTCCAGTACTACCATGTTTAAAATGTTGAGCTTTCCTATTCAGCTGCCAAAAAGTTAACAATTTTCAAGTGTAATAGTGCAAATTTCCTCTGCAAGCTCTACTGCAGAGAATAGTTCTTTGAAATACACATTTGCATTAAAGGGACTGATGTATAAATTTGTGTCTAACTTCTGGGAGAAACTGAAACCACCCTAGGACTTCACTCCCTAGCAAATAGTGATCATGTACTTGGACTCACAGGCTATTAAATTATTGAAAGGTACTGTCCAAACTATGGCACTGTCACTTAAAAAAAAATTTTTTTACCACTCTATCTTGTGCCAGATCTTCACAGCTGTGACATGATTTAAATTCCGTAATCCATCCATCCCCAAGAGGAGCCCACCCAAAGCAAAAATCAAATTTATCCATCCATTATAAGATGATCCATCCACAGACTATATCTTAACCCGATACAGTCATCATATTGTAGTTTTTGGAAGGGCTTGTTCTGCCCAACAGAAGTTCCTCCTTACAGCTGATTCTGCTGTCTACCATTTGCACGTTGGCGCTGCTTTGAGTGCTACCTCCTGCTGGCGAGGCTTCATACAACACACAGATGGAGCCATCCTCTCCAATTCTGTAGGACACTTCGTAGGGATCAACCCAGAGTGTGAGTTCACTTGGGAGAAGCCTGAACAGCTCCTGACTGCTCAGTCCAATCCGCTGTGCTGCCTGTCCAATCAGAGGATCCATTTTATGGTTGATGCGAATACAACGGTAACCTGATCCTTTGCACGGCTTTTCTGGGAACCAGTGATGTTTATAATGTTCTACAGAAGAAAAGAACAGAGAAATAAGGCTTAGACGGTCACTGTTAGCTCCCGCTGTAGTTTCCTCTTCCCGCTAGTACCTTGGAGGAGTGAAAATGAAAACTATGAACTTCTATAAACGCTCAGCACTGCCTTCGCTGCTGTGCATGTGCGGGGATGGGGAATGAGCGGGAAGGACTTTAGAAACAATACAGCAGTACGAGACAAAACAATTCACTAGAACCAATCAATCGGTTGGGCCGCCAAAACCAGTAAGCAAGCGCGCAGCCTCCGCCAGCCACGAGCACGGGCGGCCAGGCGGGAATCTGAGTGCTTTCTCCACCCCGCCCGCATACAGTGGGGGTTTATGGCTTAGGAGGAGGGAAGCGCAACCGGACTGTTAACCCCGAAGGGAAGAAAAACAAGCAACCCTAAACCACGCTCTGGGCAGGGCTGTAATTGCACCGGTGACAAATCCGATGATTAATGGGCAGGAGTAGGAGGCCCGGGAGAAGGCACGTCCGTCCCGGGCTGGCTCCGGGACAGCGGCGCGGCTTCCCACCCCGGGACAGATCGCCGAGCACGCTACGGTAGGAGGGAGCTGGGGGGAGGGGGCGCGGAACCAACTCCAGCCCCGTTGCTCCTTTGTCCCCACATCCGATGAAAGTCCCAGGACCTCAGCTCCCGCCTCAGTTGCCTTTAGTTTCTTTGTTGTGTGTGTGTTTTCTTCTCCCCCTCCATTTTGCCAGTCGTCGGGGAAGAAGACCCCCGCGCACAGCCCTAGGACTAGCCCCCAAACCCTCGGCAGGACCCGCCGTTAGCGGCCGCCCAGAGCTCCCGTGCGCGGCCAGCCAGTCACTGCCAGGCCCCCGCCGCCCCGACGGCTCGTACCGGGGGTGTGGGGCTGCGCCCCACAAGGCACCCCTCGCCTTTCCACCGCGGCCCGCTCACCTGCCAGCAGTTCCTGGAGGCTCTGGCTGAAGGTCTGCAGCTGTCGCTCGCTCGTGAGCCCCTTGGTGCGGAGGAACTTGGAGATGAAGGACACAGCGGCAGCGATCTCACCTATCATGGTGGCGGCCCGAGTGTAGAAGGGATGCATGGGGGCGGCCGGGACTCGGTGGCGCGGCCCCGACGGCGGAGCGGCCACCCCGGGCTCCCTCACAGGACAGAGGGCTGAGAGGAAGAGAGGGCGTTGAGTGGCGGTCGGCTACTTTTTTTTTTTCTTTCCTTTATACTAAAAAAGTTATTTTCGAGACAGGAGGCGGCAGGAGAGAGGCAGAAACGAGCGATGGCGGCCTGGTCACATCGCTCGGACCTCCCCAGCCGCCTCCGCCTCCAGCTAAGCAGCCTCCGAAGCTCCCAACAGTTGCATTTCCAGCTCCGGGGGGCGAAGAGATGCGGGAACCGTGCGGTACCTTTTATAGTGCCACAGAAAGGAAGTGCGTAGCTGGAGCGTGACGACCGACTCCAGCCAATCCGGAGATCGCACCATTGTGACGCAAGCAAATTCGGAGACGGAGGGGGCGGGAAAAGGGCCAGGGGGCGGGTCCAGAGACAAGGAAGAGGGGGAGGAGCTGACGTAATCCGCTTGTAAACAAATAAACCCTGAGTGGCTGCCCGAGACCTAGGAGCTGCAGTGATGAACGAAAGAAACCGAGGGTGCGCGTGTGAAAGCCCCGCCCCCTGTCCTAGCTCCTCCTTCCGACTTCAGCTCCTCGAGGCCCAGCGCCAGTGCATCCTGTGCAAAAAGTACGCTACCCGCACTCTCTTATTAAGAGGCTCCCTGGTGTGCTGAAAAAAGCCTCGTTCCTTAGGCCGTCTACACGCGCGCCGGCTGCTCGGAAGGAGCTGCACATCGGCAGCGCCAGCCTCCTTGCGTGCTTTGGGTTTACATCCCGTCCTTCCTCCAGGTGTATCTGGCTGGCTCCCGTAGCAAGAGGAGCGGACAGAGCAGCAGGATGCGGGTACCCGCGTGGAAGGAGTTGGGGGCGCGAAGCGGGTTGCAAAGAAAAGGGGAGGGGACAGGCCTCTCAGAGCTTTCTGCAGTCTCTGGGGCCCCAGGTCTCTTGGCAGAAGTGCAAACAACGCCTTGGAGCCGTTAACGCGCCGCCGTCGGGGAGGAGTGGAGGGATGGATGTCTTTGTAAAAGTTTAATTGCGAAATAAATAAATAAAGGTTGGTTAGATTTTTGTGGTTGCTGTTTCACTTCAGGAGTCATGGGAGAGTAGAAGAGTGGACACACCTTGACTGCAATTTAAAGCCTGTTAATGAAGATAGAGTAAAGTGGATCCTGTAAATTTTAGTATGTGTTGGAAAGAAATTTCTGTTTTCTAATCCAAATAACTGTCCAAACCTTAGAGTTCTGCTGCTCTTTATGAATACAGAAGAAAATAAGGATAAAATTTGAAGTTTGTGAAAGCATTAGTCATAGACATTTTAAGTTTACTGGAAACCCTACTTGTAAAAGTAGAGAGAAAAAACTGGCCCAAAGCGTGAGCCTGCGCAAACAATTAGGCCCAGAAAAGGGTTAACTCGTACTCCATTAAGGAGGAGAAGGAAAAAAAAAAAGAAAAATGGTGAGACGGGCAGATGGAGAAAGCAAACAAGAAGCAGAAGTTGAACTCTAGCAGATGGAAATAAGTATCTTGATCGTAGTTGGTCATCAATATTGCAAAACATACCACACTGAGTTTATTCTCTTTTAATACTGTGCCAAAGGACATAGAAATGAAGCAAAAGTAGGACTTGTTATAAAGTGGAAGGAGAAAAAGTTCGTTGTTTACATGAAGTATGTAAAACTGGTTTTGAAAGCATAACTTCTAGGTAATTTCATACACAATAAGGTGGTAGCATGTGAAATAAATACTTTAAAAATAATATTGTTAAATTCACTGACTTGTGAAAGTATTCACTTTCTTTGACTAAATTCTTCCAAAATAATGGTAAATAAGGTATATCTGTTTCCTTCTAGGACTTTTCAGATAGAGTTGTACTTTAAAATAAGAATCATGATCATTAACTGAGGACTAGAAACCTCTTTTACTACTCAGGAAGGAGATAGGGAAACAGAATTAAATCCTTAAAATCACCATAGCCCCAGAACAAGATCCGATATCTCTCCTAACAACACCCACTCTTAGTCATCTGCTCTGTTCATTTTCCTTACATTATCAGTCTTTTGAGCATTAGATTAGAAATCAAGTGAGAGTTTTTCTCCTCTAAGCCCGGTCTCCAACTTGGACTCCTAATAATTCTGAGTTTAAATGCACTCATCTATAAAACAGAAATGATGAAGCTAACAAATGCTAGGATTTGACCTCATTCTAGTCTTCCAAGACCATGTTCTCTCCACTACTTTTAACCACCTTCCCAGGAAGCTGCTTAACCCCCTCTTGAAAGCTTTTTAAAATCAGTTCATAAGGGTTAACAGATTTTCACATATTCTTGAAGGGTTTCCCCCAACTGCTTTTTACTTATATGTGTGTTTCCCACCTTCATTCTTTTAAGAGACAAATGGATTTAAGAAATTACTGTTTTACCTGGGGAACCTAGGGAGTACTTAAACAGCTAAGATAGCTATTGGCCCTAAATGCAAGCTTTAGATAGTGCACAATGTTAATTGCTAATAGTTTTCAATTCTGGACATACATGTTTAGTAATATTTTTCCAGAAGTTTAGTCAAGCTCTTCCCTTCCAAGAAACAAGCTGGTATATCTGGACAGCTTTGGGATCATAAAGACATTTTTTCATGTTGTTAGGCTATAAACTACAGGAAAATCCCAACTACTTACAGACAACTTTTGACTTGGTGTCCTTAGGCAAGTTTTTTAACCTCCTGCATAGTCATCTCCTAGGAAACATAAATGCTGGTGTGAGGACTAAGTGTAATAACTACAGAAACTATTTAGCACTATCTCCAGCATTCAAATAAACGTACACACACACACACACACACACACAAGCTGCTTATATTATCATCAGTCAATTTAATAATATTACAAAATTTCTAAACCTAGAAAGTTTGCAGTCAAAGCACTAAAAGTAAATTTTGGGAATTCTGTCAAAACAAATCCAGGAAATGAACCTGGGTTTCAAAATAGGTTTGCAAGAAAGGCACAAATGTGGAATCTTTGGGAACAATGCTGAAAAGTTCAGTAAGTACTGCCATAGAGGTAACTATTGGACAACCAACTAGAATTTCAAAGGGCTGGGGATTTATATTCCTGTCCCTCAGCTCCAACGTTACTGGAACAGTTTGCTCACACTAACAAATCAGAGTTCCCTGTAGACCTTTTGAGTATTGTGTTTTTAACCAAATGGAGAAAAAGATAAATAAACATTTATATAGGGTAGGGAAATGAACTTCCTTCTTTGTTTCATAAACTAGTAAAACTTAGAGATCAAAATCTTTTATTTGGCCAAATATTTTTTTTGTTTGTTTTTAAATCACATTACCATTTTTTACCACTATCATTTGGCAGAAAAGATGACATTTTAACACCCCCAAAGCAGGAAAGGTATCCAAATCAGAATAAAGCATGGTCTTCTTAATAAAAGTAAAGTCACTAAATGTTACTTTTTGCATTTTATCATAACCCTACCTTTTGAAACACCTCTTAATCTATGAATATGATAGCACTAAATTAAGCTATTATATCATTCATTATTATACCACTGCCTAGAATACTTGGTCCCTTTCCCTTTTACCTAGCTTATTTCTCCTCCAAGTAGCCTTCCCTGACTCTCTGGACTTGGGCAAATTTCTATAGTATTCTATTTTCCCTTGCCCTGGCTCTGGTACTCATCAGACATACTAGAGTTAGTGTGTTTACCAGTCCCTCTTCCTTTCTAGTCTGTGTTCTTTGAGGGCAGGCATCTCATGTCATTCATTATTGTACTCCCAAAGCATAGCCAACAGCTCAACCCATAGTCAAGATTGTGTAATGATGTTAAATAGATGTATCTAAATACGAATGTCAAAATAAAATCACTATTTGCACTTTGTCTGGAGAAAAATAAGATACAGTTTTTGCAGCTCAAAATCAGGCAGTCAATATTTGAGGGGGAAAAATGAGTTAACTTTATGTTACTCTTTTCCAGGCCGCCATAAGTGTTAGATTATTGCAGTGATTGCTTTTGTAGTTTATCGTTGTTTTAGTATACACCGTATTTCCACAGCAAGTGAAATGGAAACCAAGGTGACTTAGATGTATTGTCATATATTGCTCAGGAGTATTGTCATAACATCTACGTTTCCCCCATTTAAGGTTTTTTGCTGTGTTTATCCCGTATGCCATTTAGACACATTTGAGTATTTTTACCTCAGGTTCCCCATGGGTGTCAGTTGCTTGTGTGTTGCTCTCTCATATTGCCCTTCTAACCTGAAGTCGCTCACAAGGTGACTTTCTGTGCTCCAGTCTCTCACTTTATCCACGTGATCCAGGATTCCTGGACTGCTGCTAAGAAAGTCCCAAACTTGTTTAAATGGCTTTATTGCAGTTCACAAGTTTGTCTGAGAGACCTCCCCGACCCTCCCTGTGTAATCCCACCTAGCAAAGGTTCTGGTCCCTGTCTGAACCCTCCCCCCTCCCCGAAGGCACATTATGCCCATAGATTTTTTTAGTGCCAGTCAGGTAGCTGCATTCACTAAAGTTATATTTATTGTGAACCCAATTCCAAATAGTCTCAGGTGTCCATGGTACTTGCATTAGAAAACTCACAGCTCAACCAGCAGGTACCGGGTTGAGCAGGAGAGTTATTTACAGTGTTAATAAAAGACAGAAAGCATTTGTGTTTGTGTGTATTTGGAGACAGGAGGAAATAAGGAAGTCCCCAAAGTGAAGAATCTGCTAAACCAGTGAAGCTGGCCCTTAGTTCAGTCTTTTCGGAAGGAAGCAAAGGGAGACCCTAACCTTGGAATATCTTAAAGGCTTAAACCAGTATAAGAAAGATAAATATTGTTTTTAAAAACTGGTGGGTGGAGGGATGTTTAGCAGGGAAGTAATATGATCAGATTTAACTCTCAGAAAGCCTGAGGATGATGACGGTTTGAAGAGGGGCAATGTTGATGACTTCTATATTTATTCTTATTTAGGTCTTTAAATAATTTAGCTTTTCACGTGGACTCATCTCGTCAACTAGAGACCTGTGCCTTTTATTTATTCTTTTCTTGGTCACCCACAGGAAGGAGAGCACTTTTAGCCTCTCCATCTGGCAGCCTGCCTGGGTTGACTGAGCTATGAATCCAAGGGCACAAACCATGGCATTTGTAGTAGGGTTACTTCCACTGGGGTTCAGAAGACGCAAGAGAACTACAAATCAAAGGGTGACACACACACAGAGTCGGGGCGAAACTATTTCTTCTTATTAAAGCAATTCAGGTTGTTTGGAGATAATGGGAGGAAAAAAGAGTAAAGAGCCACCTAACAACAATGATCAAGGTAGATTAACATCAGTGACGGAGCCTCAAAAACTGTGCCGTGTTTTAGAGACATTCCCATTTAATTCTCCAAGAAATACCACCAGGTAAGTATAATTGACAGCATTTAACATGTGAGGTTCCAATCCTAAAGTCCTTTACCCAAGATCTTGACCACCAGGTTTGAACTCTGGAGTCACGGTTGGCAAGACTTTTTCCTGATACTACCTTTTCTAAAAGGGACTGTGAGAAGTAAAGTCCTATAAGTTAGAAGACCATTTGTAGACAATTTGAGACGATAAAGAAACAACAACAACAAAAACACAAGGCAGCTGAGGAGACTTCTTTCTTACGGCTGGCATACCCTGAAAAATACAGCTACATTTATTCAAAAGCTCACTGGGAAAAAATCGATCAAAGGACATATTAAAACATTAATCTGCCAAATAAAATAATTTCTCTGAGATGAAAATTACCCCCAGGGGCAGAAAAGAGAAAGCAGCAAAAATGCCTTCTATTTTAGATTATTAAAGCACCTCACTTCTCCTTTGGCTGAAATTGGCAGGAGGAAGCGGGAACAACGGTTCAGCCCCGCAGTCCCGCTTCCCCAGCAACTGCGGGGAGCCTGGGAACTTCTGGGAGTTCAGGTGCAGAAGGCTGAAGGAGAGCAAGAAGGGTTGGTTTTGTGCCTTATCTCAGCAGGGAACTGGTAGTTTGCCCTCTAGCTATTCTTACTGACCTTTTTATTGTTAAGCCCCAAGGCCATTTCCCAAAGTGAGGCTTCCTTCCAAGGCCTCCTTTTCCTTCGTTTTAGCAGAACCACATGATTTCTGTTACTTTCCTCTTTTTAAAGCTGCCACCATACTCTCTCTCCTGGGGCAACCCCCTAGGGGATGTTTATCCCAGCTTCTAAACACCTATTTCAATTTTAAGGTTTAACAGTAGTCTGGGGAAAGAGGCAGATGATGCACTTTGGAAAATTGTGAACTTTAAGGAATTACATAAAGGTCTTACAAGTTATGATCCTGGCCTATTATTTGGCCTATGATCCTAGTATTTATGACTTGCTGAATATGGAGCACATGGACCTCCCCTTCCCTTCAAACTAATAGGGCAAAGGACAAAAACTTCTCAGTGTTTCAAGTGTGGTACTCACACCAGCAGCCTCAGCATCACCCCAGCAAATGCATAGAAATGGAAACTTCTGTCTCCAGACCTACTAAGTCAGAAACTCGAGTTGGGACCCAGCTACCCAGGCACTAATGTTTCAGAGCAACTTTTAAAAAAAAGTACTGGCAAAATTCTATCATTTAAAACCAACAAACTTTATATCCAGGCATATACCATCTCAACTAAAAATCTTGTCCCTTAAAAGAAAAAATTAACATGCTAATTTAACATGTAAAAGCTGCCTTTAAGTGTCAACTTAGTTGTAAGTGAGTAGCTACTTGCTTCTCAGAGGTTCTACAGTCTGGGTGAAATGCATTCTTCCCAGCTTTGGAGATATTAAGCAAGCTAGAATATATCATGATAGCTACGTGTTACTCTCAGGAGAGAAGATAATACTCAGGAAGCTTGGTAAATTAGTCATCAAATTATAGGTTGGCATGATCCATGCTTTTATTTTCACTTCTAAGAAAAGCAGCACCTTTTCCTTTTTTAGGGAACTTGAATTTGGTACCTCAGTATGCTAGATAATCAACTGAAACAAAGGAACCTCAGGTTGCAAAAATGCAATCAATAAATGCAGAGCTCCTACATATAGATGCCCACAATGATTGGAAACTATTATGCATTTGGATGTACTTCAGAAAGTCAAAGGTTGAAATCCCATTAGAAATGCAATTTAGGATGTTTACATTTATGTGTATAGCAAGTTAGAGTAATTCAAATTCCTGGTAAGACTTGTTCTAGCCATGAAGAAGTCCTCTAAAGAAAAAAAAACATTATGATTTCAGCATGTCAAGTTGTATTTACTTTTTGAAGGGCGTAAATAAGAGGCTTCCCATTATCTTGTGTTCTTATTTATTTTAGTAATACTTGTTTTCCCTAAATGAAGCAGAAGTGATCTTCAGCATCTTTTATTAGCATTAGTGCATATGTTGAAAATATTTCATATTGGCATGTTTTTAAGAAGGGCCCTCTTTTTAAAATCTTTTCATTGAACAAAATGTAGGAAATATTTTTACCTTCTGAAAACCAATTTGAACCTTGACTGTGATGATGATCTTTAAACTCAAAGAATGATTTCCATGCCATTTTTACACCTTACTGGTTATAGCCCAAGTACATTCCAAACAGTAAACGGTAGTGAGGATTCAGCATTAAAGCTATCAAGGAATGGTTCTTTACAAGGTTTTCTTTCTTGTAGAAACAAAGCTGTCTATCCAATATTTAGATGATAGTGACTACGTTAGCCAAGGGCACTATCTTTACGCTAGAAAGTTCTACCCTTAGAATAGATAATCTCTTAGAATAATCTTCCTGCCTTTTTTAAAAAGAGGTTTATTTAGATACATTTTGCATATTGTAAAATTCAACTATTTCAAGAGTACAATTCCATGATTTTGACTTAATTTGCAGAAATGTGCAGCCATCCCTGTAATCAATTTCAGAACATTTTCATTACCTTCAGCACACCCTTACTCTCATGTCTGGCCCTCCAGCCCCAGGAACCACTAATCTACTTTATATCTCTACAGATTTGCCTATTCTGGACACTTTACATGAATGAAATTGTACTCTATGTGGTCTCTAGTGTCTGACTTCTGATTAGCAAAATGTTTTTGAGATTCATCTATGTTTAGCAGTTAATAAGAATCTATCATCTATCTATCTACCTATCATCTACCTACCTACTTACCTACCTACCTACCTACCTATCTGTGTCTTCCTAGAATTTCTTCCTGAGGGAAACTCCATATTAAGAAAGCTTAATTTTATACTTGCATGCTGGGTTGACAGGATCAACTTTTGAGGCTACTTCTACTGCCCCTTTCCATGGCCCTTTTCCTTGAGACATTATTCTACCAACTCTAAAGCCTTCAAGATGCCATTTCTCCATAGCTTGACCTAGATACTGCTATCCAAGGCCATTGCCTGCTATAGAGTTAATCACTTAGTCACATTGGTACCTAGCATATTTCACACACCCATACCCCAACATCAAACTGCACAAAGAATAAGTCAACTGGTTCATGATAAAAAGCTCCTCCTCAAGACATTTATTTCAGGGGAGTCTTCAGGGGATGGAAGGAGGATACCAAGAGCACTTCAGTTACATCATCCAACTAAGGGTGAAATCTGCCAGATAATTTAGCTGCAAGAATTTAGCTAACAAGTTAAACTCTTAACAGAAGCTTTATTTAGGCTCATTCTAACAAGCAAGATTAGCAGACAAGTACTTTTAAAAGAAAGTTCTCTTTCATTTAACTTAAAAATAAGCACATTTGAACCAAAAGAGGAACTACTCTGGCAATATATGTGTGAAAAAAATAAGCGCCCTACAGGGCTCTTTTTAAATTAGCCACAGTCCACAGAGCAGTCTTCGAAAAGAAAAACTTTGTTTTTCTCTGTTTCATAGACACTCAGAGTTTAATCATCTAAAGAAAGGCCAATCTTATGAATGTTCAGTTAATGAATTTTTAGCAATATATTTCTCAAAAAGTCATATCATCACTCTTGGAAAAATTTCTTTTTATTCCAAGTATGAAGAAAAAATTCACCCCAAACACATTAAGTATATATGCCATGAGAGATTATATCAATATTATGATTTCAGACAAAGACAGACTCACCAATTCACTCAACAGTGTTTTGTAATCAAAGTATCACAGGGAACAATTTTCAATTGGACACCCTGTTAAAATGAACCTAAACATGTTTGCTTTGTTTTTAGAGAACAAGCAACAAATGAAGACATAGCGTTTTCATTTCTTACAACCCTTGGGTCTGTTGTGTGCGTGTACTGTCTCCGTCTGGATTGAATTGTTTGTGTTTTCCTTTCATGTTTGCTCTAGAGATAAAATTTGAATCTTATTTTAAGCACAATTTGACCTCCATAATAATGAGTTCCCCCAAAAGATTTAAAAAACCTGTGAAGAAAATAGCGCAGAAAAAATAATGAGCTTTCCAATGCCAAACTCCCTCATTCCTTCTCTGTACATACATCACTCACTGTCAAGTCATCTTTTTCCCCTTTAATAGGTGCAATAAACCTTCATTGGGCTACTATGTTCGCTTACTTTCAAATTCTTTATTATTGCTTATAAAAACTTACTTTTTTATTATATATATGTGTGAATGTATAACTATATATGGTTATATACAGACAGATATTCTTATGTATGCACACTGTGGACCTGAGAAGGAATCTATCTGCTGAGATGGGTTCCCCATGCTCAGCCAAGGGGGGCCCAAATTTTATAAATAATTTGCTAACAGGGTCTCCCCCATGCTCTGTACACTCGGACGAAAACTCAGACTGAACTCTCAGCTTCCACACTACGCCCTACTTGTTTATGCAGTCTGAGTCAACTACTGCAAGAAAACCCTGGTTTCACCTTTCTACCAATGGGCAGAAACCTGCCCCGTCTAATCAGAATTACACAAATTGTATCCTTGTTTACATGTATTCTGACCAATCAGAACTGCACGATTTGGATACCTCATTTACACAAAAGGGACCTAATTGAGAACTTTGGTGGGAACTTCCACTATAAAAGATGTCCTTTCCTTTGTCTCAGTGGAACACAATTTAAATTTTTCCTTTTTAAAGGAAATTTATTGATTTTAGAGAGAGAGAAGAAGGGAGAGAGAAACATCGATTTGTTGTTTCACCCACCCATTTATGCATTCATTGGTTATTTCTCATAGGTTCCCAAACCCAGGATCAAACCTGAAACCGTGGTGCATTGGGATGACGTTCTAACCAATTGAGCTACCTAGCCAGAGCCTCAGGGGAATACAATATAAGTTTCTACCTAAATTTTTGACTCTTGGATGTAGCTCCATTTGCTCAAGCAAATGCTTTTTATTCTTTATGATAGTCTAAAATTAATGCTGGTTTATAACACACACACACACACACATTTATTTATTTAAATCTTGAAAAATTGGTATTTTAGGTTAAGATGTAATACATAATAAATTTTCCTATTAAAATTAATAGAATTGAAAAAAAATAAAATAAGAAAAAAAAAAGGTCAAAGCCAAAAAAAAAAAAAAATTAATAGAATTGTTTTTTTAAATTTAAAGATTTTACTTAACAGCAGGTCTTGTAGAAATGAATTAACATTGTTAACCAAAGTATATGACAATTTCTTTTTTGGTAATCCATTGTATTTTAATTTATGCATTTTTAAAAACATTGTACTTGGAGGAAATTCATAAACTTTAGACTGCTAAGGAGGTCCATGGCACACACACACCAAACAACCTCTGGGTCTGGATCCTAGAGAAGTGTGTCTAATACAAAATAGGAGCTCAATAAATATTGTTAAATGGAAAAAAATTGTTTGACAAGTATTATGGTGGTACCTATGGCATAAAATAACTTTCCTTCTAGATCGAGAAGATATTTCTAGATATTCTAGATAGAAAATATATTCTCTTTTAGATAGGTAGCATGTTGAGCTTGTTTCTTATGGAAAGAGGACATAAGGACAGCTAAATATGCATCAAATATTTGGATAAGTGCTTCAAAGGAGCCCTGAGGACAAAGAATGCTTTTAATTACAACGAGGATTAAAATTTGCTTAAAGAAATTCGTAACTACCAGGAATGTGACTATTTTGCTCACTAGTATATCCACAGCACTTAACACAGTGCTTGGTAAATAGTGGCATCAATACATATTTGAGGAATAAATGAACCCTGATTGAGATTCTCTGGCAGTAAAAGCTCTGAGGGAAGACTAAACCTCGAATCAATATCAAAATCATGTGACTTGGCTAAGTGGAACCTGTCTATGGAATCAAAGATTGATGAGAGATCAATAAATACTGCAAAAGTCTCCAGTTATTTTTAACTATATCCACCCCCAAACCCACCATAGATTAAAAAGTCAGCAGTAGAATAGTAGTATTTTAAACGGTCCTTGAGCCACGCAGAATGTTAATGGAGAAATCAGGGCTGCAACTCATTAAGAAGAAAGCAAGCTGAGAATGCCGAGGCTATGGAGCTGAGTGATTGAAGGTGGCAGCAGAAGTTTGCCCTTTTTGAAGACCCAAGCAGCAGATAGATACTGTGACACTTTCCTAGAGGAACTGAGTAAGAAACTGTAGAGGTTTGGGCTCACCATTCAGAGCAGAACTTGGAGAGCTGGGACAGCTGACGAGTTTACCCTGGGGAATTCCTCAGCTGGGATCGTTAATTGGCTATGCCTTGAGTCATGTTTGTCACTCCTTAAAATAGCATGCTTTTGGGCTTTTTAAAAGAATGAGAGACAGCCATGTACCAGTGGTTTGGGATTCCCTCCCCACGTTTTAAGCAAAGAGAACAAAGTAAAGAAAAAGAAAATAAAAGCAGATCATGTTATGCATATAGTGATTATTTGTGTGCATATGTGTACATATAAACACACACAGAGAGACAAATATCAAAGGGTTATATGTGCATCAGGAAAAGTCTAAGGTTAACATCAAATGTGTACTTCTCTGAGGGGTATGTTTGGAGATGTGGGGATTTATTAATTTCATATAGTCCTGAATACTGGTGTTCCTGCTAAAAGAAAGTTAGACTGCTACATCATATACAAAATAAAATCCACTGAACTACACTGCTGAAATAAAAACCAATAGGAAAAAGTTAGGTCATGCAAAGATCTACAAGAGTAGAGATGGGTGACCAAAATTTCTTAAGTAAGTCAAGAAGATAAGCAACCATAAAAGAAAAGATTCACACATGTGACAAAAAGAGATGTTTCAACATAAAAAGCATCACAAAGCTGATACAAATTATAGGTTAAAAAAATGGTGAGACTTGTTACAAACAAGAGATTAATAATAATATTAAACATGTAGTAAATAAAAATTAAAATATAATAAATTAAATTAATATTTCACACAAAGACTACAAACTGAAGATAGAACAGGACAGAAATAAGCAAAATATAGGAATTAGCAATTTATTAGAGAACAAAGAACATGAATAATAAAGTAGAATATATGCAATCCTACCAGTAGTCAGAAAAATGCAAAACAAAACAATATGCCATTCATTACTTGTCAGATTGATGGATTTTAAAAAGATTAATGATGGCCCTGGCTGGTGTGGCTCAATGAATTGAGTGCTGGCCTGTGAACCAAAGGATCACCGGTTCGATTCCCAGTCAGGGCACATACCTTGGTTGCGGGCCAGGTCCCCAGGAGGGAATGCATGAGAGACTATCACATATTGATGTTTCTCTCTCTCTCATTCTCCCTCCCTTCCCCTCTCTCTAAAAATAAATAAATAAAATCTTTAAAAAAAAAGATTAATGATGTCCAATGTTCATGTGGCTATAGGGAAATGGCAACGCTCACATTTTGTTTGTGGAAGTACAATTAACTACATTCTTCTTGGCCAGTAACTGGTATAATGTATTCATTAAACATATCCTTATACCTTCACATACCACATCTGACAGTCTCTTATAGACTCCTTGTAACAAAGAAGGCAACATACTAACTGTGAAATTCTCATTTCTTGTAAGTGTTGTCCTTTTCCAGAGTTCAGCATCAGAGTATAGAGTGATTTGCAGAGGACAGTGCTAAGTCAGAATAAATTTAAAGCAGAGCGGATCACCTATACCACTAAGAAATGGAGATAAGTAGAAAGGTCTACAGAGTATATACTTAAGTGTTATCTACATAGCATTTGCAATCTGGGAAATTCATCATAGACCTCCTCATTTCCTTATTCTCCCACTTTTATCTATGGCTACAGGAGCGGCCATGACCGGGTGCCTAAACTTGGCCAGTGAGTCCATTCACTGGGACTTTTGGAGCTGGAAACACTAAAAAACAAGGTGGTCTCTCTCTCCTGCATGTATTGTATTTATTATATGTGTGTGCTGTGTGTGTACATGCAAGTAAAATCTTAAAATAATCGGTAGCCATTTTTTCTCTTACTATATAAAGAAAACCGGTTGAGAGAGAAAGAGAGAGAGAAGAGAGAAACAGAGAGGAAAGGAATAGAAAACATCCTGGTGACACTGAAGCTCCTTATCTGAGTGGTTTCAGAGGGCTCTGCGGCATTCAGACTCTTCTCATGACTTGGTTCTTCTCCCTCTCCCTCTCCTCTTCTCCTTTCCCCCTCCTTCTTTGCTAATTCTGTGTTACGTCGTTATCACACTGCTAATCCCCACAAAATGCTGCCCTGGCTTGGCTGTTACAGCTACTTAAGGTATTTTTATTTTTAGTTGTATATTTTAAAATTTATATTCATAATGGACTGTTTTTAAGGCAGAAAGTACAAGAAATTCTTATGTGGAAATACAGACTAATAAGGAATATCAATTTGCCTGCAGGAGTTGATATTCTTAATGGGTTGGCTTAGACAGAATGGACAAAGAGCTGGCATCTTTTGAATTTCCTGCTCACTAAAAGAGCCAGTGGCAGGGGGACATATCCTGTATTGACATCCCATAGACGAAGTACCAAGAAGAGGTGGCTAGTACATGGTTGTACCTAAAAAGATTTTCAGTTTCCATCCTCTACCTGAAGTGAGCAAATAGGGGTCAAGTGTTATATTCCAACATGATAAAAAACATGGAAAAACCAATTTAACACATACACAACACACATGCACATCCATGTACAACCAAATAGAAAAATAGCCAAAGGATATGAAGAGCTAATTCCTCAATAGAATTAAATTATGAAGAAAGAAGGGAGAGGCAGAAAGGGAAGAACAGCAGAAGCAATAGCCCTTGATGGAGACCTGCCTTTGGTCTATAAATAGCTTTTGGGGCTCTTTTATTTTGGCAATTTCGAGAGGCTTTTGAACTATTTGCATTTTTCCCCAGAAGAGTAATTTAGTTTATGGTCTTTTCAAATTACCTGGAAGAACATGTTTAACCTTTGGGGTTCTCTTTCAGGACAGACAAGAGGATATATAATTTGAGGCACTGCAAGGAAGACTGCTGGGCTACCTTTGGGGCAGACACTGTTCTCTGAGGTGCTACTTCCTCTTCCCACTGCTAAAAGTGAACTGATAAAAGGAGATTAAAATAAGCTAAAAATTTAATTAACAAAGTAATGAGATATCAGAACCAGCAGATAGAATAAAAGCAGTATAGATCCAGGCCTAACTCAGAAACAACTAAAAGCACTATGACTTGTCCTGAGCAGTGGGTACAACATGCAGGCAGGCAGGCACATTTCTTAACCAGATCTGAGAACTGTCTCTTTGTCTACCTTAAAGGTATATTTTACTCATGGGTCTGAACAAGCTCATAAGCTGTTTGCAAGTTTTCCGTTCTCTCCCTTGACCTCTAAGCAGTCACATGCAGATTTTGGAAATATAGATCCCTTGAATATTCCCCTAAAAAGTGGGATTTCTATACCAATGATGCCAAACAGCCCTCCTATTTTAGATTCTGTTCTTGGGAAATAATTATCTGGTCTACTCCATTACTCTGCATCCAAATGTCATGTCTATGAATGATTTCCTTATGGTGTTAAAAGATAAACCGAGGTACACAAAAAAATTTTAATTTTTATTTGAACAAAAATTGATTTGAATCAGGCAGCAACAAACAAGAAGTGGTTAGAGGTGTTCCACTTACAGGAGCAAGGGGAAAGACTTCTAGAGAATAGGAGGAAACAAAGCAAAAAAAAAAAACCCAAACATTATTTGATTGCCTATTGCTTACACATTGTTTGGGAAAAGCCCAGTTGGCTATTTGTGATTGGTTGTCCTAACATTTTGAGTTTTTACCCTTGAGGCATTTATTGGCTTAGGTTTTGGTTTGCTAAGTGGGCTGTTAAGTTGTTAGAACTACCTCAGTCTAGTTGTCTTTTTGTTTAATTAATTTAGCAATGGACACCCGAGGCAGGTGTCATGGAATTTTCAGTCTCTGTTACCTATCTCAGAGAGGACCATCCTGACTGGAAATGTTACAGCTTTTTCTCTGGACAACTTCTCTTTAGAATGTTGTAGAAAGCCAATTTACTACAGATCATGTACAAATGCTATCCCAGAAGACAGCTTTCTTTGAAAGCAGATTCTAACATTTTGCTCATCTACAAGCACATTTTAAAACAGCTGCATATTAAACTATTTAGAAATTGTTGATTTCAAATATTAGTGATAACATTTCAATTACAGTTATGTTTAGATTTAAAAATGTTATCAGCTGGCATGACAGCATAACTAAAAAGTGTTGTATTAAGTAAATTATACATTGGCTGTTCACCTCTCTCCATAACAACTACGTTTTCTGAGGAGCTGAGAAGAGCCAACACTCAAAAAAGAGCTAATCTGAAATTCCTTTCTCCAGGCTACACCTCATACATTCTAAATCTTACTAGGCTGTAAGCGCTCAAAACAATGGAAATGACATTCGAATCAATTGTTCTGCCTTTGCGTTTCTTCACTTTTTTGAAGAGAAGGTCAAAATCCAGGTATAAGTCACTTGCAGACTTTAGTCCATCCTGAACTGTTGCCGCAGATCCTGGAGAATCTCTGCTGGATAATTATCAACAATGTCTTCATTTAGTTGTGTGGCAGAATAAAAGACAAATCTAGATCCAGGGCAGGGGATAGATGAACTAGACCCGCAGGACTTATTTTATTGGAAGACAAAAATGACAACTTCAAATCAGTGAGGGAAGGGGAAGAAGACATTCTCCGGACACACACATAGCATGTGGGGCCAGCAATGGCTAACAGGCCCCATTTGGCTGACAGGGCCCGTCAGTGTCTGAGGGGGAACAAGTGCTGCCTGGCATGGAGAGGTTTCCCACGGAGCCTTTGACATTTCTCTCTATGATTATAGAATAAAGAAAATGCTCTTTAAATCTGTGAATGTCACTAATCTTGAGGGTTAACCTATTTTATAGAAACAGGTCAGAATAAAGTGTAGGGTTGCCAGATAAAATACGGTATGCCCAGTTAAATTATAACCGGATAAACAGCATTTTTTTTTTTTTTTAGTATAAGTACGTCATATGCAGGGGTTGGGACATGCTCATACTAAAATTACCTTTTGTTTATCTGAAATTTAAATTTAACTAGGTGTGTCCTGTGCTTTTTATTGCTAAATCATCAACCCTAGGTAGGGGAGTCATGGATGAGAAAGTGCCTGAATTGTGATGAAAAGAAGGGGTGTAATTCGAGGTGGTTGCACAATTTTTTAGAACTCAAAATAATTCCATTGAACTGAAGAAACATTCAGACGGCAGAGCCATGCAGTCGGGTGAGGGAAGAATGTAAGATAGAAAAGACAGCAAAGCAATGAAACACGGTTGTGCGCTCCTAAGAGGCAGTTTTCTGTTCAGGTCATCTTCGTGTTCCCAGTCTGCAATCTTTCACTTTTAGCACGTTAGCATTGTTGTTTTGTTTTTTTTTAATGAATGAACCCTTTCTTTAAAGATATCCCCCTTTCCAGTGCCCTTATGATGCTCTTAAACATTATTGACTTCTTTCATAAGAAATTCATGACACTGACCTGTTTCTTAGGGAAAAGTTCCGAGAACTTGGGTAATAATACTAAAGCCAAGTTTGAGTGGGACCAGAGCCAATAAATGGTGGTCACCCAGTCCCCAGAACTCAGGGATGCACATTAGCTACGTGAGATAAAACTGCTCCCAAAATAACTTTCAAAACACCCTGAGATTTTTCTAGAAAGGAAAAAGAGTTCAATTAACAATATAATCAAAAGAGATTCACCTTGAAAGAAAAAATTCAGAGAGCAGTCATTGAAAGACAGCCTTCCCATAACCCTACGGGCAAGCTTTGTAACTGTCCTGTTGTTATTTTTGGAATCCCCCTGTTATTAGTTCCCCATAGTGTTTTTCCATAGTGACTGACAGACAAAGCCCTAAAATCAGAAGGGTCGGTGGGTCTGTCTGTAGAGTGACGGCATGGAAGAACACATTCAGAAGCTGGCCTGGCATGGAGGGAGAGAAGTGTGACTGCCACCCCAGCCCCCACCTCCTTTTGATCCAACAGAGAATGAGTCTGAGTACTAACAAGGTGTAAAAGTGGGCATGGTTCCCAGGAAGGGGAGATAAGAATCTAAACACACACTGAAAATATTTATAAATTTTATTTATGTATTCTTTTCATAAGAAGGCCCATCCCTTCTAGCATACTTTCAGGTGATCTTAAAGATGGCTGTAACTGAAGCTTGGACAGGTAAAAGTAGGCCTTGAAAAGTAGCTGTAAAAACCTCTACATGCTCTTGGAAACAATAAGATGTCATTGTTGCATTTTTTATGGCAGACATATTGATTCCTTCCTATTTTCTAATTCTTAAAACAATAAACTGTTAACTTAAGTTTTAAAGATATCAGTGCTTATTGAACCACTTGGGAAATATCTGTGTTCTAATGGCCAATTCAAAGTGTATAGTGAAGGGAAGCAGAAGGGTAATGAAAGAGTTTACCTACTTCAGGATTTCACAAGGTCAGTCCCTTCTCCTTAACAACCTCAGGGTAATAATTATCCTTTCATATAATAGACACAATAGCTTCCCGGGCTTTCTGAAAGCAAAGGCATCTTTGATATAGCTTAAGAGCCTCATTCTAGGGTGACATGGCTTAAGCCAGCACCTGCCAGCAGAAGAAGTTGTCACAAAAATGTAATAGAAGCCCTGTGACATTCCTTGTACATGTGATTTTTTGTGTGGGGACAAGGTCTCTATGACAGAAAATATAACACCCACACTCACCAAGAGTCTAGGTGGGATGGGGACGTGGAGGCAAACTTCACAGCGTGTAGAGGTAACACATTTGTCACATTCCAAGTGATGAAAATAAGTGTTGTGGCACCTCTGAAGTTATTCTCACAAAATGAGGTGCAATGGCAAGTTAACATCAAGGTCTCAGCTACCACTTAGCTTCAAGGCAGTATTCTATACCATTATATTTATGAAATTAGATTTGTTTTTAAAAATTCCCTTGAAAGAAATATAACCTTAAGAGAGATTAAATATCACCATATATCATGGCAATCTGTCATCAAACAAATTGGAAATCAGTGACATTTTGTCCAGTAAATTAATAATCAGAACTATATACATTTTTATTGCACTTTCCCCATTTTTAAATAAACATGTTTTCCTCATAGACAGAAGACTCAAGATGAATGCTCTACTTTATTTTACTTTTTGTGTTTTATTTAATCTTTATTGTGTTTTTTTACGTTACCTTTTAGTCCCTTTATATCCCCTTCCCTCCACAATTACCACACTGTTGTCCATGTCCATGAGTCCTTTTTCTGTTTTGCTCAATCTCTCTATCCCCTAACCTCTTCCTAATAATAGCTGTCATCCTGCTCTCTATCTCTGAGTCTCCCCATTTTCCTTGTTAGTTCATTTTGTTCGTTAGATTCCACATATGTGTGAAATCATATGGTATTTGTCTTTCTCTGACTGGCTTACTTCATTTAGCATAATGTTCTCCAGGTCCATCCACACTGTCACAAAGAGTAAAATTTTCTTTTTTCTTGTGGCAAAGCAGTATTCCATTGTGTAAATGTACCATAGCTGATTTATCCACTCATCTTCTGATAGACACTTGGGCTACTTCCATGTCTTGGCTATTGTAAATAATGCTGTAAAGAATATCAGGGTGCTTATGTTCTTTCAAACTAGTGTTTTGGGTTCCTTATTGAAGTCAATGGTGTGTTAAAATCCCTGACTATGACTGTATTTCTGTTGATCCCTCCCTTTATGTCCATCAAGATTTGCTTTACATATTTAGGTGCTTCTATGTTGGGTGTGTAAATGTTTACTAGGGTTATATTCTCTTATTGGATTGTTCCTTTTATGTAGTGTCCTTCTTTGTCTCTTACTATAGCCTTTCTTTAAGGTCTATTTTGTTGGATATAAGTGCTGCTAACCCAGCTTGTTTTTTCCTGTCCGTGGTTATAAGACATCTCTCCAGCTAGTGTTCAATTGGTTACTCAGGATGATTTCTCCACAATTTAGTTGTAATTCCATCTTGGTCCTGGGAGGAGCTTCCACTTACTTCTCCATCATTTGGATCCTCTCCAAATGCTCTATTTTAAATTAAATGTTACAAACCAGGGTTCTAACGTGTTATACATTGATATTCATTTGCCTGGAATACTGGATGCAGTCCTACTTGAAGAAGTTGGCTGGGCATCCAAGAAAGTTGCCTAGTTCTCTGTAATCCAGAGGGCCAGAATGGTCTATCTGGCCATTTCCTTGTCCCCCCAAATACTTTTATTTGGCACTGGTACTTGGAATAGATGAGTAAAGAACTGTGACAGCTGCAGGTTTTACTTCCTTCTGGGAGTTTTCTTCAACCATTTGGGGCTAAAACACCATTTTTCTCTTTCTGTTACTACAGTTCCAGGGAACCTGTTTAGTGTGTATCTTTTTCAAAATATTGTGAACTCTTTAAAGAAACCACCTTGGTGTCCCAGGATCTGACACACAGTAGCTACTTTCAAAATGTAGGTTGTGTGAATGAGTTGAAGTAAAAATAGGGTAAAGATAAGAAGTTGAAGGCATTTGAGAACACCACTTCCGTGGGTTGACTAGTGTCCCCCCAAAATTTATGCCCACCCAGAACCTCAGAATGTGACTTTATTTGAAAATAGGGTCTTTACAGATCTAATTAGGTTTGGATCACCAAATGCTATCACCCTGAATTTAGAGTAACCCCTAAATCCAGTGACTGGTGTCTTCATAAGAGAAAGGAAAGAGAAATCAGAGACAGACATACATGAGGAAGATGGCCATGTGAACACAGAAACAGATTAGTTATGTTGCCGTACTGTAAGGAACACCAAGAACCACCAGAAGCTGGAAGAATCAAGAAGTGCTGTTCCTTAGGGTCTTCAGAGGGAACATGGCCCTGCTGACACCTTGACTTCAGACTTCTGGCCTCCAAAACTGGGACAGAATAGATTTCTGTGGTTTTAAGCTATCTAGTTGGTGGCAATTTGTTATGGTAGCCCTAGGAAACTAATATACCAACATTTTGACAGTAGCTTGATCCTAGACGATTGTAGGGCTACCAACTCATTTCCCTTCATCATTCTCAAAGAGATAAGAAAAAACATATTTGATTGAGTGTGTAATGCTGTATGCTATGTCATATACATGACTTGATATGTGTCATGGCTAAAATCACTTCCTTATTTGACAAATGGGGACACTGAGGGTGAAAGAGTTTAACAAACTGGTGTGAACATATATGTAATAATAACAATAGCTAACATTTGAATGTTTATTATGTTTTGGGCACTGTGCAAGACTCTTTATATAAATTATCTCATCTTTATAAGACTATCAATGTAGATGCTCAAAGTTTTCCCCCTTTCAAAACTAAAGAAACTGAGGCACAGATTATAAATTAGGTGCCCAAAGTCTCCAGCATTTGGCAAAGGCAGGATTTGAAACCCAGTGGTGTGATTCTAAAGCCCAAATGCCTGAGAAATGTGCTATGTTGTACGTGGATGTGGTGTGCTGTCACCCCACCATCCCTGCCTGCTTCCAAAGGCAACTCATGCACCTGCTCATTGCTATTAGCATTTGAATACGTGGTTCTATTACCTTGGCCATTTCCAACAGGCTGTTTTCTTACACTCCTTGCACGTCGAAACAGCAGTGACATATGCTCATTTTCTGTGATTTCAGAGCTAATTTCTACAAAACTCTTTTTGACACACAAAACAAGTCTGATGGTCAAAAGATAACAATTTTCTACCATTTGTTCTGTTCGGATCCAAGTGAGACAGCAGCAAAGCCACTCTATTTTCTCTGTTTGATCACTGGTCAATCAATGTTCTGCTTTTACATGTATAGGCAGTTCTGAAGGGACCTTTCGTTTGTCACAATGATATAACTGTTACTGATAAACACAATGGCATGATAAACGCTCATCATCTTAGTAGAACTGATCTTAGCTTTTTGTTGTTGTTTTCCCCTGTGGCTGGAATTGTATCAGTTTTTCCACACACGTAGGACAACAGGCATAAAGTGGAGGCCAGAGGAGCTTGTGATATGTTAGGGGTGAGAAGCTTCAGTTGGACTCAAATGTCAAACCATATCCTTCCTGAAAAATCAAAAATGTCAGTTCCTATTACTTTCTACTTTTGGCACATACTTTGCACAAATCTCAAGTCTCATTGGACGGATTCTCTAGGTGGAAATTTTTTTTAGAAACCTTAAATTTTTCCATATTTACTTTTTAGAGTGATGGTATATATTAGTTTAGTAATTCAAATGTTACTAATGTATACATATATTAGTAACTGAAATTAGATAAGTGATAAGCCAAACTGAACAGCTTATTGAAACAAATTGCATGTCTATCCTCTCCAATTTTCATAAAAATTCCATTTTACCTCCAACACTGCTTTGTTGGTGCACTAATCCAATGGGGTCAATCACAGCACTTTCCTTGCCTGTTTTCCTCCTGGATGTAGAAGATTGGTTCAGAGGTGAGCCTCTGATCCAAGGCCAGCCAATCTGATTCCTCCTGTTAGACTTTTCGGGAGTGTACCTAAAACGATGTTAGTTTCCTTTGCATGACAGAAACTGAAAGTGGGTAAACACGGAGCTATCGCAGTATTTGCTGCTGATGAGCAGGCAAAGTGGCTTGGTAATGAGAGTGACGAATGAGACCAGACACCCAGAGAAAAAGAGATTCAAAGAGTAGAAAAAAAACCGTTTGTACATCCCCTCCAGCGCTCCTCCAGTCTATGGCCAACTATATCAGTTGTTGACTGTTGTGTAACAAATGAACTCAAAACTAAATGAAAATGACTTAAAATGACAGGACTTGTTATCCCACAATTTCTATGGGTCAGGAATCTGGAAATGTCTGAGCTGGACAGATCTGCGGTCTCAGTCTCTCTCAGTCGAGGCGCTGAGCAAGGCTGTGGCTTCATCTGAAATATCGACTAGGAAAGGATCTCCCCCCACCCCAGCTCTCACGTGATTGTCAGCAGGATTCAGCTCCTCACAGACTGTTACATTCAGAGCCTCAGCTCCTCTTCAGCTGTTTGCCGGAGGCTGCCCTCTATCCCTCGCCATTTAAGCTTCTTCATAGGGCAGCTTACAACATGGAAACTACCTGCATCAGAGTGGAAAAAGGAAGAACAAGACAGAAGCCACACTCTTTATGACTTAATCTTGGAAGTGGCATTCCATCGTATTTGCTGCACTCAATTTGTTAGAAGTCACTAGATCCGGTTCACACTCATGGGGAGGGGATTGTGCAGGGTACAAACACCAGGAATCAGGTGTCACTGAGAGCCATTTTACAAGCAGCCTGATATACTGACATCTCTAAGGCCTTAGGTACTATGAAATAACCCTAATATCCCTGCAGTGAGTCTTAATTTTTGCTTAAACTAGCCAAAATTGGTTTTTATTATTTACAGCCCAAACTGCTTACACATATCCTATAGTTTAATAAGATCCACATTTAGAATTCAGATAATTTTATCATGAGAAAATGTATTACTACATTTCTGAATTCCCTTCACATACTTCACCTCTCCCAGACTATTGAATAGTGGTAAAGGCTGAGGCATTAGAAAGCAAAGTAAGTTGTCAGGACCCTTACCACCAGGAAAATCAGTATGAGAAAATAAAAATTCATAAAATCTTCAGATAGTCACTAAATATATAATTAGAATCCTTTCTTATTCCTTTTTATAGAGCTCTGAATGTTACCATGAAAGAAATTTAGTTTTCTATGCTTTTTGTTTTTCAAACATCTTAGTTTTCTCTTACCACATTGTAAAATGGAAAGGCAAACAAAAAAAATTATGTGACACTGAATATTTCTCTCTGCTTCACATTATCAGATACATTTTTGTGATTAGTATAAAATTTAAAAAAAACAACATAATGAAAACCCCTTATCTTGGGTTACTATATCAATCTATAGGAAGTGGAGTAGCTTTTCAAAAAAAAACCTTTAGCAAAAAGTCCCCTCGCTGGTTTTTCCTTCAAACATTAACCTCAAGCATTTACTTCCTTCCATATTATTTACACATTTAACCTCAAAATTTCATCTCAGAAGTAACAAGAGATATCAAAGAGAGCACAAATATCAGCCATCTGCAGACCAGACCCGACGAGCATCATGGTGGAGATGAAAACCTCTCCTTTCACAGAGCTAAAAAGGGCCATTGTGTACCCCAGAAGCTGAGCTGTGCTCCTCTGAGGCTCGCCGCCCAATCAGGAGTTCTATAAATATGCCCCTCCACCACATAGTAAACATTTTCTTTTTAGTCTCTGGGTTGCAGTTTATCTTTGCTGTGCAGAATCAATTTAGCTTCGGACAGAAAAATTTGCAAGAAATCAAAAAAAGCATGTTTGAAAAGCAAACAAAGAGTCATAATGGGTGTAATTTCCCCAACGCATCAGGACAGGGCCACGTGTTGGCTTTTATTTAACAAAACAAAGAAATCCCCAAAGTATTACTTAAAGTTCCTTTTTCATTTTAGTAAAGATTTCATGTGTCAGTTGATTCTGTCCATTCAAATAGAACCTGCAGGAGACAATGGCATTATAAACCATGTCCAAAAGACCCCCAGATTAGAAAAGGAAATTTGGCGCTACCCAAAGGGGGTGGGGTGAAGGAAAGGAGAATATGGCAAATATAGGCCACTTTTTCAGGTGCCTCCTCAGGATTTTGACCATTAAAAAAACAGGGAAAAGAAAAAAGACTCACACAGGCTTTTTCTATTGAATACGACATACATTTATTTTCTATTTTTCTTCAGTTGACAAGTCCCCCAAATAACATACATAAGTAAAAAATCTTTCTTACCACCAGCCATTTTCAACACTGCTGGTTTCACATGTGTTGTAAGGGTTGGTTGGGGCCCAACTGCCCGATTCTGCTGATTTTTTCCAACAATGCACCCACCACCTGATCCTGATTGGAACATCTCATCTTTCAAGTATGCGATGCCCTGACTCACCGATAACACCAGATGGGCCAGTAAATCTCAATCTTGACTATACATTAGAATCATCTGGGGAAGCATTAGGGGAAAAAAAAAAAACCCTCATTTCTAGGCTGCCCCTGGACCAACTGCATCAGCATCTTTCGTGGTGAGATTCAGGCACTGAGTTTTTAAAGCTGCCCAGTGACTGCTGAAAACCAGCGCTGGATGCCACATTGTGCGTTAACCAATGTCTCCTGGACTGCTGGAGAATTTTATTAAGACATTGTTTATGTCAATTATGCTTCAATAGAAGTTTTTTAGGTTAAAGAATAAATTAAAAGCTTAAAGAAAAAGAAATTTCTCCTTGGAAACCCAGTGACCTCCCACTAATTTAAGGCAGTAACAAGTTTATTGGCTCCTTATTATTCTCCTAAAAGAAACATTGCACAAAATTCCACAGTTTATAGAAGATAAGCTCTTCTCTCTTGTGGAAGTATATCCCATCATATTCACTGGAGGGGGAAAAAATGGTGTGGCTGCTGATAAACTACCAAAAAGAGCGTTATAAGAAAAGTATCAATTCGTGACCAGGGTAAAAATGTGTGTAATACACCACAAATGTGAGAAGCCACCTTGTCACCATCACGTGAACCCTGACAAAGTAGTCCTAGAGCATTGAAGTCTGGAAGGAATGCCTCAAGGTGTGTAGCCATAGAAGTCTGTGCTTGGAGAAACTCAGAGTCAGAGAGAAGTGATCAGCCTAATGTGACATTGCTCTTGAGAGGCCTTCATTGCAGAAACCGCCCTTCTCCTCACTTCTGGTCCAGGGATTGTGTGTTTAAGTATGCAACAGTGTTTCATTTCATGTCTAGCCAGTAGTAAACACTCAATAAATTGTAGCAATTGGTAGAAGTAACAGGGGGTGGTAATGATTGTATTGGTATTAATAATGTCCACAAAACTTTATTAAGTTTTATCGTTGTCTTAAAATATCTCACAAGTAAAAACAACTGTTTTCTTTTGTTGATGGTGCGTCACTTATTTGAAACCTGATAATTTCAGAGCAAAATAATAAAAAGGGGGGTGGGAATAAAAAAGGGTTTTTTTAGAGCTGCAATGAAAACTTAGTTTAGTCTTTTACTATTTAATGGCACATCATTACATTAATTACATTTGATGTAATGAATTATCAAATAT